>KQ996491.1:127960-177943 GCA_001598015.1 Dorcoceras hygrometricum | reverse complement strand
AAAATACGATTTTAATTTTGAAATATGATTTTATAAATTAAATATGATTTTGTTGATTAAAATTTGATTTTATCGACAAAATATGATTTTATTTATAAAATGCGATTTCGTAATTAAAATATGATTTTGTGGATAAATAATTTGATTATTTAATTTATGCATGTTAATTGGATTATCTGCATGATTGGGATGATCGAGAGCCGTGCCCAATTTGTTAGGTGTATGCGATAGGTTTTTGTGATTCGGTTGTATTAATATTATTGATTATCATTTTAAGTGGGCCTGTTTGTGGCCCGTTCCCACCCCTTGAAAAATGTATCCCTTATATGTCATGGTATATTTAAATGTAAATTACTAGATTTAGTGGGAGGACATCCGAAGATGGTGGACAATGACGATCAAAGATATTGAAAACCGAAGATCTGTAAAACCGGAAGCATTGTAATACGATTGCATTGCATGTTGCATTACCCCTAGGATTGGACCCAGGTCCGTGGCTGGCAACCACGGACCGCATAGCTCTCGCGATCGATCATCCCAATGTTTATATATATGTGATATATAGTTAGTTGAATCCGCATGTTTTAAATATGATTTAAAATATATTGCATGAGACCAAAGTTTTCAAAAATAAAATCCCTCATTTTAAATATGATTTAAAACTAATATCAAGATAAATGTTTATTCGAAAAACTAAAGGGAATTTAAATTTGTTAAAATTATCCCTACCTTTCATCAACAATGGGTGTACGCCAATGCTACCCGTATACATGGCCCGACTCATATTATTGAGGGGGTCATGTATGCCGGAAAGCTGTCCACGCCGTTGACACTCGTTGTGAGTTTGGTTGGAACTTCCTTTAACGTTGGCTCATATTATTGGGGACGTTAAGGGGACCGTCCTTCACGACTCAACATTGATGGGTCATCTTGACACGTGATAGTAAACGGCGTCATATTATTGGGCCCTTACTGGACGTGAGGTGAATACATAGAGGTTGCACTGGTTGCAATCGGAAACTACCTTTTTGGGATCATGGATGGCTGATATTATTCGGGTCCATGATCGCTTGATTGGGCTCCGTGTACCCACTAAAGAAACTTGCTTTCTCGATTTCATTAGAGGGAGGTGAAATCGTTAAAATAGTGGGAGGGTAATTCATAAAACTTAACGACCTTGTTTTATGTCTTAGCGATTATTTTATATAGTTAGTGATGATTGTTTGTTTTCTTTTCAGTATTACTGCTTATATAATGGTTTCGATTAAAAACCCGCTCGCTGCTATACTTGATAGAAACAAGTTCACCGGTCTGAACTACCAAGACTGGCTCCGCAACCTCAACATTGTGTTGGCTTCGGAGAAACTTCTTTATACGATAGAGAAGAGCCCTCCGAAGGAAGCCCCTGCTGATATCAGCCCTGAGGAGCTGGTGACGCTTCAGCAATGGTGGGACGACGAGCTTAAGACTCGATGCTATGTGATGGCATCGATGTCGAACGAAATGCAACGGTGCTTTGAGAAGACGAAGTATGCTGCTGACATACTTTTTCATCTCAAAGAACTGTACGGGGAGAACTCTCGACATGAGAGATTCACGGCTGTCAAGGAGCTTATGACGAGCCGCATGCGCGATGGGACTTCGGTCCGCGAGCATGGGGTTCGTATGATTGGGCTCATTGAAAAGCTGTCGGGCCTTGATATCACACTTCCACACGAGCTGTCTGTGGATGTGCTTCTCCTCTCACTGCCTGCTGCATTCGACCCCTTTGTGGTCAACTTTAACATGAACAAGCTGGCAGCTACCCTTGAAGAGGTGGTTAACATGCTTGTAGTGTTCGAAGGAACCATAAAGAAGGACAAGCCCGTTCTCCTTATGGGCTCTTCTTCCTCTGTGAAGAAGGGGCCCAGACGCAAGGGAAAGAAGCGTTCTGACCCTGCGAAGGAGGAAAAGCCCACCAAGAAGCCAAAGGCAAAGGCTTCCAAGCCAAACAAGCATGAGGATGTTTTTCACCACTGCCACAAGACTGGGCATTGGCGGAGGAACTGCAAGGAGTACCTCGAGCAGTTGCGAACTGCGAAAGGTATGTTCTACATAGAAATAAATATGTCTCTAAATTCAAATTCTTGGGTACTTGATACCGGATGTGGATCTCATATCTGCAATGATTTGCAGGTGATGACAAGAAGCCGACGTCTTAGAGAGGGTGAGACCCACTTGAGACTTGGAAATGGAGCAAGAGTTGTTGCAGTAGCTATAGGAGATGTTTATTTATTTCTGTCTTCTGATTTTAAGTTGTTATTGAGAAACTTTTTGTTTGTTACAGAAATTAATAAAGAACGTTATTTCTGTTTCTATACTTGATAGTGATGGATATTCTTGTATGTTTGCTAATTCGATTTGCAATATTTACAAGAATGAATGTTTAATTGGTATTGGGGAACGCGAAAACGATTTATACACCTTAAAATTAAAAGACGTTCCAACTCGTGATGTCGAAGCACACACAACAACGATTAAAAGGAAACATGATAACTTGAACCCAGCACAACTTTGGCACGCTAGGCTAGGTCATGTTTCTCTAAGTAGGATGAACAAGTTAGTTAGGAGTGACATGTTTGATCTGTCAGACATTAACTCCCTACCGACTTGTGAATCTTGTCTTAAGGGAAAGATGACTAAGCAACCCTTCAAGGGCAAGGGTGAGCATGCTCAAGGCCTATTGGATTTGATCCATACTGATGTGTGTGGCCCGTTTAGTATTGGTACTAAATACGGTCACACATACTTCATCACCTTTACCGACGATCACTCTAGGTATGGGTACTTGTACTTAATGAAGCACAAGTCTGAATCCTTTGAAAGGTTCAAAGAATTCAAGGCTGAAGTAGAAAATAAATTAGGCAAAAGTATTAAAGCACTTCGATCTGATCGAGGTGGTGAATACTTGAGTGCTGAATTTCAAGACTATCTGAAAGAGAATGAGATTCTCGCACAGTGGACCCCTCCGGGCACACCACAGCTCAATGGTGTAGCGGATCGTCGTAATCGGACCTTGTTGGACATGGTTAGATATATGATGAGCTTCACGGAGCTTCCTACCTTGTTTTGGGGCTATGCGCTCGAAACGGCGGTAATGTTGTTGAACAATGTCCACACCAAGGCAGTGGATAAGACTCCATATGAGTCTCCCGCACCTCCAGAGCCGGTACCAGAAATGGTCGCACCTAGGAGATCCGAAAGGGTTCCTAGGGCTCCTGAGAGATATGGTTTTCTCCTTGAAGATTATCAAGGTGATCAAGTTGTTGGATCTGATCCAAGAACTTTAAAGGAGGCAATTTCGGATGCAGATTCTAATTTGTGGCTTGAAGCAATGCAATCTGAGTTAGACTCGATGCATGCTAACCAAGTTTGGACTCTTGTTAATCCTCCCGAAGGAATTGTTCCTATTGGGTGTAAATGGGTATACAAGAGGAAACTTGGGCCTGATGGTAAGGTAATGACCTACAAGGCACGACTGGTCGCGAAAGGTTACACTCAAAGGCAAGGTGTTGACTATGATGAAACCTTCTCACCAATCGCAATGTTCAAGTCAATGGATGTGAAAACTGTGTTCCTTAATGGAAACATTAAGGAAAAGATCTAATGTGAAAACTGCGTTCCTTAATGGAAATATTAAGGAAGAGATCTATATGATGCAGCCTGAGGGTTTCACATCTGTTGGAAGCGAGCATAAGGTATGCAAGCTTCAGAGATCGATCTACGGTCTCAAACAAGCATCGCGAAGTTGGAACCTGAGATTCGATGAAACAAGTAAGGAATTTGGATTCATCAAGAATCCCGAGGAGCCATGTGTGTATAAGAAGGTAGATAAAAGCGCTGTGACATTACTCGTACTTTATGTTGATGACATACTACTCATTGGGAATGATGTAGGAATGCTGCAGTCAACTAAAGTCTGGTTGTCTAGTAGATTTTCGATGAAGGACATGGGTGAAGCATCCTATATTCTTGGAATACAGATCTATTGGGATAGATCGAAACGGATGCTCGGACTCACCCAGGCCACCTACATCGATACCATACTTAAGAGGTTCTCTATGGAAGAGTCCAAGAGAGGACACCTACCTATGTGCCACGGGGTCACTCTATCTAAGTCTATGTGTCCGAAGACTGATGAGGAGATAGAGAGTATGACACGTGTGCCATATGCCTCGGCAATAGGTAGTATTATGTATGGCATGATCTCCACTAGACCGGATGTATCATATGCTCTAAGTGTCACGAGCCGCTACCAGGCCAACCCCGGCCAATTGCATTGGAAGGCTGTGAAGGATATTCTTAAGTACTTATGAAGGACTAAGAATATGTTCATGGTCTATGGGGGTGGTGAACTGAAATTGGAAGGCTACACTAATTCTAGCTTCCAGTGTGACGTGGATGATTCGAAGTCAACCTCTGGATTTGTATTCATGCTCAATGTTGGTGCTGTCTCTTGGAAGAGTTCCAAGAAATACACCATCGCGGATTCAACCACTGAGGCTGAGTACATCGCAGCATCAGCTGCTGCTAAGGAGGCGGTTTGGATAAGAAATTTTGTCCAAGAGTTGGACGTCATTCCTAATGGAGTTGGTCCAGTCCCGGTGTACTGCGACAACACGGGTGCCGTTGCGCAAGCAAAGGAGCCTAGGTCTCACCAAAGATCCAAACATATACTGAGGAAATACCACATAATCTGGGATATTGTGGCTAGAGGTGACATAGCAGTTGAGAGAGTCGCCTCTGCGGACAACGTTGCTGATCCACTTACGAAGCCCTTGCCAGGACCCTTGTTTGAAAAACATCGCGAAACAATGGGACTGCGTCAGATGAGTAGTTGGCTTTAGGGCAAGTGGGAGATTGTTAGAGTAGATGCCCAACTATCCAACTTGTGGAAAGATCCAAACATATACTGAGGAAATACCACATAATCTGGGATATTGTGGCTAGAGGTGACATAGCAGTTGAGAGAGTCGCCTCTGCGGACAACGTTGCTGATCCACTTACGAAGCCCTTGCCAGGACCCTTGTTTGAAAAACATCGCGAAACAATGGGACTGCGTCAGATGAGTAGTTGGCTTTAGGGCAAGTGGGAGATTGTTAGAGTAGATGCCCAACTATCCAACTTGTGGCGTGTGAGTTCATAGACTCTTGTATGAAACGATCTTTATATATGATATTCGCATTTATTTATGGCATTCTTTACTTTCATTGTGTTGTATGATGATTAACAATTGCGTTGAGTAAAGACCTAGAATGCACTATAGTGTATGTTAGATGTGATAGTGGGTATGACGGCTATCATGAAACACATCTAATAGTCACTGTGTATTCTGAATTAGTTCCTAGTCGATTGGGCCGTCAAAATGAGCATAAGGCCGCCCGAGCTCGAGACTAGTATCTGCGATGCGAAGTACCATGTTTCATTGGTAGGGAACATTGTGATGTTCTGAGCATGCAAATAGATAGTGACCTGGTGATATATCGAACTACCCTCGTTCGGACTTTCCAAGTGGTTACCATTTGTCGAGTGGATAAGTCCGAGGTCTTGGTTGTACTGATTAGTCCTCACGACTCGAAACGTCATTGAGACTCTACATGATAGGCGTCTCACTTTGACCCGTATGCCGACTCACTTGGGATCATTAGGCGGCGGGATTGGGTGAGATCCCGATGCATGTAGGAGTCGATGCATCGTTGTCGAGGATTCACCGCTCGCAGACATGTGCTATCTGAGGGGATAATAGTGTATAAATCTCTGGCCAGAGTACTAGAAGTGTTTTAGGTAAATGGGTTTACCTAGTTACACTCGTGATGTCACTATTCGATCTCCAAGATGTATACATAGCTATCGGATCTATAACGGCTCTCGATTTACCAATGGTCGTTGATCTGATCGGGATATATGGATTGAAAGGATCGTACTGTACGCTAACCACGACCAACTGGTTCTTACAGGAACTATCAGTGATACCTAGGGGATCATGGGGCGATGTTGCTAGACGCTCTTACCATGATCCGATGGGCAAGTCCGGAATTGTGATTCCGGGGCCACAATGGTTGTGGGCCCACGGCTAGCTGTATCACTGAACCATTGAGGGTCACACAAGTACTGGATTCGAGATTTCCACATGGAAACTAAGCTCAATGTGTTGAGCACTTGAGGAGGATT
This sequence comes from Dorcoceras hygrometricum, assembly GCA_001598015.1. Taxonomy (NCBI): domain Eukaryota; kingdom Viridiplantae; phylum Streptophyta; class Magnoliopsida; order Lamiales; family Gesneriaceae; genus Dorcoceras; species Dorcoceras hygrometricum. The sequence goes on along the minus strand of KQ996491.1, from coordinate 171,733 downwards.
TTGGAAGTACGACTTCCTAAAAGTCACAGGGGTCAAATCGTGATTTCCCGCTGTTGAGGGGTAAAACGGTCATTTTGCATTGGGGTTCTGAAAAATGGTTTTTCAGATCATAGTATTCAGTTTTGGAAACTGAGTCGATGGGTCCAATCTGATCAGTGATCGGAGTTACGATGAAGTCATGGTGATAGGGATGAACCGAATGTTCATACGTTGGACCCGGGCCCGTTGGGCCGGTCCAAGTCCATCACTAATCTACTTAAGGTAGACTAGGGCTTCATAACACAACACTTGATTACACAAAACCCTAACCCTAGCTCCTAAGCTTCGGCCGCCCCACCTCTCCTCCAACCTCACGCCGCCGGCCGCCGCCTTGCATCGCCGCCGCCGCCGCCCCTCGCCGGACTTTGTTCCGGCCAAATTTTCAAGGTGAATCCGTCCGCGCTGATCTCGTCAGGCCTTCTAGTGCAGGCTGACGAAGGAGTCTCCCTTCCGGTCGTGGACCTAATTGACGTAATCTACCGCCGCCTACCTTGAAGTGCCGGTTTCCTCGTGAAACTAGTCGGAGCCAGGCTCCTAGACGCCAGCAAGGTAACTGACTAAACACCCTATGAATGGTTCATAATGTGTTATTATAGAATTGCATTGAACGTTTCCCGGCCTAATTTTTTTCTTCCGCTGCCTCGCCGGGAGACGGGATCCGGATCCGCCACGGTTCCCCAACAAGACTGACCTCCTCGACCCTGAGGCTGGGCCACGTTCAAAACTCAGCCCGAGAACCGCTGCTACTCGAGCTGCCTGAACCAGAAGAGCCAGAACCCGACTTCTTCTTGAACTTCTTGCCGCGGGGTCAAAACCTCTGACGGCCAGACTGCTGAGCCACCTGCTGCTGATGATGGTGCTTCTGGGGCTGATGGGCTGACTGGGAGGACTGTGAAGACTGCGCTCCCTGAATAGCAGGACGACTAACCTGCACCGCCTGCTGCCTACGAGCACGACGACTCTGCAAACCCTCCTCGATATCAATAGCAGTGTCAACTGCTTCAGCATAAATCTTGGATTTGCTGGTCAACACCATCTGATACAACTCTTCGTTCAAGCCCTCAAGAAATCTAGTCCTCTTGGCCCTCTCCCGGCCAGAGACATGGGGAACGTACGCCAACAGAGAAGAAAACTTCCTAGCATACTCCCGAACAGTCATGGAACCCTGCTCCAGATGGTCGAACTCCCGCTCACGGGCGTTCACATAAGACTCGGGTACATACTCCTATCGGAAGGTCTCACAAAACTGTTCCAAGAGATCCAACACCGGTCTCTAACAAGGTACTCGAAGCGCCTCGCCACCAGCGCTCTGCAGCCTTCCAAAGCAAAAGAATCTCTAAACTCAGCCGAAGATCATCATCATACTGCACCCGATCGAAAAGACCAATAATGTTACGGAGCCACGAGTCCGCATCCTCACTGGACTCATCACTGTTAAAGACTGGAGGGTTCATCCTCTGAAAACGTGCTATCACCATGTCCATCCGCTCCACCGGAGGTGCCGCAATCTCATCTTCCTCCTCGTTGCTAACACAAGTATGACTACGGGCACTACGCCTATCCTCATTCTGTCCTGCTGATTCCTCAAACTGCCCCCTACCTCTACCACGACGTCTAGGCGGCATCTACAAAAACACTCAACAGGATCAAGCAAAACAGAAAAGATACAGCATAGATAGCACAAATATGCAGCACGTAATCACTTAAGTCAAGAACATGCAACACACGACACTGTGCCTAGACTCAAGTGTGATCAAGGAAATTGAGCTTATCCCAGCTTAAGCTCTGATACCAAAAATTCCAGGCATTGTGCTCTAATCAGAGATAAAACATAAAAAACACATGCGTAAGCTACTAAAAAGCGGGTAAAATTTTCGCTTTTGGCCTGACGGTTTAAAACAATATAATTTAAAATAGTGCGATACTCAAAATAGATATCCCAGTTTATAAAAACCACTAAACAACACAAACAATATAGCATACGAAAATAAGTATCAGACTCCAACCACTGGATACAACGACAAAGCGCAGGGCATCCCCTTGGCTAAGAATACTGATACATATAAATATGCTATATGCCACTGGGATACTCTAACCACCTCCTGGGGCACCACCAGCTGGGTTAAAACCACGACCAGCTGTAAAACCTGGGTTTCCTGAAAACAACACAAACAGGGAAAACAACTAAGCCCCAGAGGGACATGGGGTCAAACCCCAGTACGGAGAGCAACTATAAAACAACAGTAAACAGCAAGAATAAAATGCAGATGCTATGCATGAGGAAGGAGACAACAGCTCAACGGAATCTACAACAGAATATGTGGCCACGGTGAGTGTAGGACATGTGGGTGCTACCCACTCACCCCTACTCGCCCACCTTTACCAGATGCATCAACAACCCAACCTATTAACTGTGGTAGCTAGCCACTCGGCGCATAGGGGAAATGAGAGTGCGGAATCACTGCTCGCCCTCGCATACTGGTAAGTAAACAGAACAATAACAATGAAGAAATGGCTGCAAAATCTGAACGGAGAAGCAAATACGTGTATGCAACATGCTAGAATAACAAACATATAAACATATGCGAAACAATAATAGCATCATCAAGTATACACCACATAACCAACAGTCATCTCACAAAACAGCAGCCAGCAATAGCCATCTCACAAATTATCCAAGCCATAACATCGCTGTATTACAAGCTCCAGTCCGTACCTCAATTCTGCTCAACAATTACCACAAAGGGATCCCGAGAAATCTGGTTAAAACCTGCTAAACAACGAAGCATAATTCTCAGGGATTCTATCAGAAGCTCACGGCTGGGAGCCACGCTCAACCAGAAACAATTCAACCCATACAACTAAACTGGAAGCTTAAACAAAGGCTAATACTAAGATCTCATCAACAATTCGAAGTTCTACCTCGACGACGCAACGCACGGTCGAAGACAGCAACATCGCGATCTCGCTCTAGCCAAACACAGCCTCCAAGAATGGTATCAATCGAAAGGGCTCTTCGAGAGGAGTCCAACGCTACCTCGAACGTCCAAAACGGTGGTCGGAAACAACGGGAATCACCGGATAAAATCAACGGTGAACAGTACTAGGGTTCGAGAAACAGAGGTCGACAATTGGGAGAATTTTACTGAGTATGGGATCTGATATCTCAAATCAAAGATCAAGTCTTCCTATAAATATACACGTGAAAACTGGTTAAGAAGTCCACCGACAAAAACCAGCAGTCGCAACAACCAACAGCTGCTGAATCCCATAACAAATAAACCTCAACAACACAAAACGACGTCGCAAGGTGACACGTCACTCGCTACTTGCGACTTGTCCTCAAACCCAAAAGCTGGACAACCCAACGACTGGATGCTCTTATGAAAGCCAACGACTGGTTCTCAAATCCAAAATATGGATTGCCTACACCCAAAAACTGGTACCAGTCGTTGCATCAAAACGCTACGTTCCAACTTAATAAAACGGCGTCGCACATCTTACGTCATCCAGACGCTAACTCTCGCGCACCAGCAGCTGGACAACCAGACGCAAGCTACAGGAACGTTGACCTGCGTTGACATCTACTCCCAGCTGTACAACCAGTCGACACACACGAGAACAAATCCTCGCATCTTGTACCAGTCGCAACATCCAAACGACACACACGCGAACAAATCAAATTACTTTTAAGCGGTGCTCTCTCTCGAGGAAACCGAACAAAAGTTTTATAAGATTTTCGAAGGAGACGGCCGGGTTGCACAAGATTTGCTGGATTTCCATTGCGTTTGTGTTAAAGAATTCAGGCAAGTAAACTCTGTTTCTTGCTCACTCAGTGAAAGCAAATATTCAATTCTGTTTGCATGATATATGAGTTTTTAAAGACTTGAAGTTATGCTTCGACTATTCTTTAAAACCAGAAAGTTCATGCTCTGTTTTTTATGAAAGGTACGTTTTTACTGTATTTTGATTCAGAAATGTTTTAGAAAATGGTTTGATGATGTTCATCCAGTATTTTCTTGAGTTTTCTTCAGAAATTCCATCGAAGTAGCTTACAAGTAGCTTATTCGATTATTTCCAGAAATTTCTTAAGATGTTCAAATTCTTCAGACAAAGGAAACTGTCGTGGTATGTGTTCGTCCATACGGTTAAGTCTGAATCTGGTTCTTAAACCATCAGCTGATATTTCTTTGTTGAAAATATTCTAAGTGTTGTACTCAGCTGTTGCATGGTTTATGTTCATCAGTTGTTGTATTGTCAGTCTTCAGCTGTTGCGTTGATTCGTGTTACTGTTGAACTATCTGTTGTCAGCTGTTGGCAGCAGTTACATTCGTTCATGTACAACTGTTACTTCGTTGGCACACATTTGTTGTCAGTTGTTACGTTGTTATAACAATGTTCAGCTGTTGGTATGTTCAACAACTAAAATTCTTTATTTAAGTTGCGTTGACTCCGACATTGACCAACAGATAGTTACTGTTTATTTCTTCAACTGATAATTACTGTTCATTTCTTCATCAGATAGTTACTGTTCATTTTCTTCATCAGATAGTTACTGTTCATTTTCTTCAGCAGATAACGAAATTCTAGAATTTGATTCCTTATTCATTTCTCCTTCAATTTAAATGAATTATTCGATTTAACTGACAGATTCAAGTAGTAAAGTTATTCAGTTTTCATCTTCGCAAGTATTACAGAGAATTCTCAACCATTTCCAGAACATCATCGAACGACGAAAATCAGTAAATCGTACAAGCGAGAATTAAAAACAGATTTTACGAAAAATAAGAAAGAGCATAATATTTTAGAAATGTTTTAAGTTATGACAACAAAAAGGGGGTCCCCAGGAAGGATAAGGATTACGGCTGACGAACCGTATACCCCTTAAAAACCCAAGGAAGGATCAGGATTACGGGTCGACGGATCTGTATACCCCTTCAACCATGAGCTTAATGCTAGACTGATATCAGGAGTTTAATCAAACGTATGGGACTAAATGTTAAAGAGTTTTCATAATTACAGAAAATGAAAGAAGAGCACAAGTGTGATTTTAATCACAGCTCTAGAGATGTTTAAAGAAATGATTTCAGAACTGATTCATGTCTTATGCTTTCGTTTCCTATTAGGTTTCTCAGTTATGTATTTCGCTTGTTTATTTATAAGTGTATTTAAAGTTTCAGACTCCGTTATGTGCTTTTGATATTTCCAGATTTTACCTGTTGGGCCTTAGGCTCACTTGTTTTCATTGAGTGCAGGTAATGAGCAGTAAGGAGTTGGAGGGAGATGAACAGAAAGGAAGGTCGTGTTTATCGTGGACGTCAGTTCCATCATGTTTCATCAGCTTCTGTTTTGTATTACAGAAAATTCAGCTGTAATGTTTTTGTATTGCAACAGATATTTAAACAGTAGATATCTGTTCCGCTTTTTACTATACCTTATGAAAGCGCTTATCAGACATTAGTTCTAATTTAATATCTGCCAATTATTTCTAATAGATATCACTTCACCCTTGATTATCATTTCCGCATACGTCACCGTTTTGCTTGTTGTGCATTTCGGTAGTTGCGAGTTGCCTATATTTGCAATTCAACCCAGAATTTAGTAATGGCTTATCATGTAGGCGAGATCGAAAATTTTTGGTCTTTAAATTCGAACCCTAAACTTCTAAAATTTCATTAAGAAAAGTCAGATCGTTATAGTTGGTATCAGAGCATGGCCCTTGAGATAAACACACTTCCAGTCTGAGCAGATCTCTCCAGCCATTTCTAAATTTGTGAGTTTTAATTCATGTTCTAGCATAAAGTAATCTCTCATAATAGAATTATGGTGGATTTGGGCTATGTTTACAGAAATGTCAGGACGAGGTAGAGGAAGAAGGAGTTTTGCCGAAGGAGATAATGAGTGAGAAGGCATAAACCCAGTCCTCAATAGTATGGCTCAACTCTTAGAACGTTTAGTTGACCAAACCAGTCATGGGAATGGTCAGTCTTCAGGTAGAATAGTCAGTCGAGAAGATCCTCGGGAGAGGTTCAGAAGACAGAGACCTCAAGAATTTTCTGGCACTACTGATCCTCTCATAGCAGAGAGTTGGATTAAATCCATGGAGGTGATCTTCGATTATTTGCATCTGACGGATTTGGAAAGGCCTCAGTGTGCTATTTACATGCTGAGGGGAGATGCAATGATTTGGTGGGAAGGCGCCAAATTAACAGTTGACTTGGAGATGCTCACCTGGGAGGAATTTAAACGGGTCTTCTTCGAGCAATACTTTACTGTAGATGTGAGAGAATAGTTGCAGAGTGAATTTTTAACTCTTAAGCAAGAAGGAATGGCGATGCAGGACTATATCCACAAATTCGAGAGGGGATGTTACATTGTTCCACTGATTGGGACAAATCCAGATGCCAAGCTTTGCCATTTCATCAATGAGTTGAAGCCCATGATCAAACATGATGTTCGCCTGGCAGAACCCGTGGATTACAGAGCAGCTGTAAAAAGCTCTACGGGCAGAGCAAGACTGGAAGGAGATTGATGATGAGAGTAAGTTGAAGAGACAAGCTTTCCAGCAAAATTACCGAAGGAAGTTCAAGAAGCAAAACAGCAATCAGCAAGGGTCGCAAGGGAAAGGGCCAATTGCTGCTCAACCCATATCTGCTGTTCCAAATACTGGGAATAGGCAGCCATGTCCCACTTGTAAGAAGACTCATAAGGGACAGTGTCTTCTTGGGCAGAATGTGTGTTATACTTGTGGCAAGCCAGGCCATATTGTCAAGGAATTGTTCCCAGAAGCAACAACTCATCACCAGTAGAGCATATGTGATGACTGCTGAAGAAGCACCAGCAGATACCACCGTGGTGACTGGTAAGATTTCTGTCGCTAACATGTCTACAATAGCACTATTAGATTCTGGTGCAACTCATTCGTTTGTATCAGATAGAATTTCTAAGAAATTGGCAGATCAACCAGAAACATTAGAAGTATGATACTACGTTCGGATTCCTTCAGGGGAAAGCATAGTAACCAACCTTATATTTCGAAATATAGAACTTAAGCTACAAGAGAATATCGTCTTCGCAGACTTGATAGTATTTCCTATGCTTGAGTTTGATTTAATTTTGGGAATAGATTGGTTAACCAATTATACAGCTGTTATAGACTTTAAGAAGCCGATAAGTTTAAGGGTACTCCCAATATAATATCAGCTGTTAAGGCTCATAGATGTTTAAGCAATGGATGTCAGGGATTTTTAGTAAGCGTTTTATCCTTAGAATCTGAAAAGAAAGGTAAATTGGAAGATGTACATGTCGTAAGGGAGTTTCCAGATGTCTTCCAGCAGATGTCTCAGGCTTACCCCCAAATCGTGAATTAGAATTTACTATTGATTTAGTATCAAAAGCTGCCCCAGTTCCAAGCCTCCTTATAGACTTTCCCCAAAAGAAATGAAGGAGCTGAAAGAGCAGATCCAAGACCTTTTGGATAAAGGATTCATCAGACCCAGCACTTTGCCATGGGGGAGCGCCAGTGCTGTCGTAAAGAAGAAGGACGGTAGTATGCGTCTTTGTATAGACTATAGGGAATTGAATAAGCTGACAATTAAAAATAAGTATCCTCTCCCTAGGATTGATGACTTATTTGACCAGTTACGAGGAGCTGCTGTATTCTCAAAAATAGACCTAAGGTTAGTTATCACCAGCTACAAGTAAAAGAATCAGACGTGTACAAAACAGCTTTTAGAACCAGATATGGCCATTACGAATTTCTAGTTATGACCTTTGGAGTAACTAATGCGCCATCGGTTTTTATGGACTTAATGAATATAATATTTCAACCTTTTCTAGACAGATTTGTCATCGTATTCATAGATGATATATTGATTTATACAGAGAACAGACGTTAGCACGAAACCCATCTTAGGGAAATTTTGCAGACCTTAAGAACTAAGCGATTATTTGCGAAATTCAGCAAGTGCGAATTTTGGATTGAGAAAGTTATATTTTTGGGTCATATCGTTTCGAAGAAAGGGATAGAGGTGGATCTTTCTAAAGTAGAAACTGTTAAAGAATGGCCTGTGCCTAAGAGCGTAACAGAAGTTCACAGTTTCTTAGGACTTGCAGGTTATTATCGTAGGTTTATAGAGGGATTTTCCAAGATTGATGTTCCTCTAACCGCCTTGACTAAGAAAGATGTTAAGTATAAGTGGACTCCTGAATGTCAGTCCAGTTTCGAGAAATTAAAAATATCGTTAATAGAAGCCCCTGTTTTGACGCTGCCATCAGCAAGCAGGAATTTCGTAATTTATTCAGACGCATCGAAGATAGGACTAGGAGCTGTTTTGATGCAAGACAAAAAGGTAATCGCTTATGCTTCGAGACAGCTGAAGATTCACGAGAAAAATTATCCTACGCATGACTTAGAATTAGCAGCCGTTGTTTTCGCATTAAAAATTTGGAGACACTATTTATATGGAGAAGAATGCGAAATCTTTACCGACCATAAAAGCCTTAAGTATTTCTTTACCCAGAAAGAGCTGAATATGAGACAAAGGAGATGGCTCGAACTGGTTAAAGATTACGACTGTGTAATAATTTATCACCCAGGTAAAGCTAATGTAGTAGCTGATGCACTAAGTCGAAGAAATGTGGGATTAGCTCAAATCTCGGTTCAGATTCCTCTAGCAATAGAAATCAACAGATTCGAACTGGGAATATTTAAGAAGGAAATGTTGCTAAACTATCAGTCCTTACAATCCAATCAACTTTGAAAATCGGATTCGAGAAGGACAAGCGAAGGACGATCAACATCAGAAATGGAAGAAACAAGACGAAATTAGAGGAGCAAATTTGTATACAGTGGAGGAAGGAATTGTGAAATACCAAGGTCGGTTGTGGGTACCACGCACAGATAATTTGTGCAATGAGATTATGAATGAAGCCCATAACTCACCGTATTCAATTCACCCAGGAGGAACAAAGATGTTTAAGGATTTGCAAGCTCTGTTTTGGTGTCCAGGGATGAAGCGTGACATCTGTAGATTCGTCGCTGAATGTTTAACATGCCAGAAAGTTAAAGCAGAACACCAGAGACCTGCTGGAATGTTGAAACCACTTCCTATACCCGTATGGAAATGGGATAATATAGCGATGGATTTCGTTGTAGGATTACCCAGAACAGTTCAAGGTTACAACGCAATTTGGGTTATCATTGATAGATTAACTAAGTCTGCATATTTTCTACCCGTTAAAATAACTTATGATTTAAATAAATATGCAGAGTTGTACATCAAAGAACTAGTCAGACTTCATGGGATACCAAGTTCGATAGTATCTGATAGAGATACCAGATTTACTTCAAGATTCTGGAAAGGTTTACACCAAGCCTTAGGAACTAAATTAACTTTCAGTACAGCGTTCCATCCTCAAACAGATGGAAAATCAGAAAGAGTTATCCAAGTACTGGAAGATTTGTTACGGGCGAGTGTTCTTGACTTTTCAGATAGTTGGGATTCTAAATTACCGTTGATTGAATTCACCTACAATAATAGTTACCAAGCTTCGATATAAATGGCACCATACGAAGATTGTATGGAAGAAAGTGTCGTTCACCGATCCTTTGGGTATGATGTAGGCGAAGAACAGAGATAGAACCAGATATCATAGAGCAGACATCAGAGGAATAATAGTTACCAAGCTTCGATATAAATGGCACCATACGAAGATTGTATGGAAGAAAGTGTCGTTCACCGATCCTTTGGGATGATGTAGGCGAAAGAACAGAGATAGAACCAGATATCATAGAGCAGACATCAGAGGATATTAAAAGAATACGTGATCGAATGAAGACTGCACAGAGTAGACAGATGTGAGACCTGGATTTGTTAATTCAGAATAATAGTTGGAATTAATCGGTTTATAGAGATTTTGTTGGTTTAGAATCTCTGTTTCGAGGGTTGAGTTGCATTTTTAGGTCGAGAACCATACTTAGAACGATTCTGGAAGTTTTCGTGATTTTGGTATTTTTGGGTAAAAGCTGGTTCTTGAGCTAATAGCTGGTCTGTGGTGAAACCAGTCGAAGCGTTTTTTGGTGGTGCAGGGTATGAAACGCCGTCGTTTGCGTGAAGTCTGGTTGCACGTATTGAAATCAGCATATGCATTAGCGTATTTGCGTTGAGGGCTAAAACGACTGCGTTTAGATTAGTTGGCGTGACGTCGTTTCGATGTTGCGTCTGGTACCAGCTGGTGGAATTGTGTGTGTGTATCTGCTGGTTGTCCAGCAGAAGCAGATGTCAACGCGGGTCAACTTTCCTGTAGCGCGAAGAGGAAACGTCGTCGTTTTGTTGTTGCGACTGGATGTCCAGCTGCGAGAGATTTTCACTACTGTAGCTTGCGACTGGTACCAGCAGAGAGAAGTGTTATGCGTTGTTGTGTTCTTGCGACTGGATACCCAGCTGCTGGTAGTGAGGATTGCGTATCCTATGCGAAGTCGTTTGAGTAAATTGGCGCGACGACATTTTGAGAACCAGCCGTTGGTTTGTTTTGCGATTGTTGTAGCGTTATTTGAGAAACCAGCAGTTGGTTCTTGCGTCTGAGAGTTGTAGTATACCTGCTGATTTGGGAGATCGATGGTGTCGACTGGTTTTGTCGGTGGACAATTATTGTTTGAGTTTCAGTCATTGCTAGTTCTATTTATAGGAAGATTTGGCCTTCCATTTAGTTCACCAGTTCCCACTACTTAGTAATATTTGCGATTGTTGTAGCGTTATTTGAGAAACCAGCAGTTGGTTCTTGCGTCTGAGAGTTGTAGTATACCTGCTGATTTGGGAGATCGATGGTGTCGACTGGTTTTGTCGGTGGACAATTATTGTTTGAGTTTCAGTCATTGCTAGTTCTATTTATAGGAAGATTTGGCCTTCCATTTTAGTCACCAGTTCCCATACTTAGAATATTTTACAGCCTTTCGTTCTCTGTTTCTTCGAACCCTAGAGCACTGTTCAGCCGTGAGCTTTTCCGGCGGATTCCCGTCGTTTCCGGTGGTTGTTTTTCTCGTGCGAGGTAGCTTTGGACTCCTCTCGAGAAGCCTTATCGATTACTACCATTCTTGGGGGCTGTGGTTAGCTAGAGCAAGGTCACAAAGTTACTGTCTTGGCCGTGCGTTCGCTGTGAGCAGGTAGCTTCGAATTGTTGTAAGATCTTGGCTTTAGTGTATTGTTTTAATCTTTTGATTGTGTAGTATTGATGGGTTTGAGTGCTGGTTGAGAGTGTCTCCCGGCCGTGAGTTCTGTGCTGGTATCCAATAAGATTTATGTTGTGTATTTTGTTGGTTAACAGGCTTTTACCAGAGTCTTCGGGATTTCTTTCAGTGTTGCCTGTAGGTCAGAGGTATTTTATTTAAGGTACGGATCTGAGCTTGATGTAGCTGGGAATTGGCGTGAGATTGAATGCTAGATGGATGTGGTGTATTGAGGTGGATGTTGTTGTGTGCATACGTGATTTCTATTGATTGTTTAGCTGCCCTGTTATGCATACACGCATTTCCTCAGATTGCATTCATATTGTTATTACAGCCATTGTTCGTATCTTGTATTGCTGTTGTTGATTCTTACCAGGATGCGAGGGCGAGCGGCGATACCGCACTCTCATCTCCCTGCTGGGATCGTTAGCCACCATGAGCCGGGTGGTTAATTACCACAGTTCATGGGCGAGGCAATAGCAGGTTGAATTGTTTGATGAATCTGGTATTGGGTGTAGTGTCATGGCGAGTGGCTCATTACCACACTGTGAACACACCCCGTGGCCACTTTTCGTTGTTGATGGTTCTTGGAGCTATGTTTGAGTTCCTTAGCTCCCTTGAGGGTCGAGCTTTCCGTTGTTATCCGGTGTCTCATACATAGCATCTGTATTTTTATCTTATGCTTTTCCTTAGCTGCTATATTTGCTCTCCGTACTGGGGTTTTACCCCATGTCCCTCTGGGGCTTGGTTTGTTTCCTTGTTTGTGTTGTTTTCAGGAAACCCAGGTTTTACAGCTGGTCGTGGCTTTAACCCAGCTGGTGGTTCCCCAGGAGGTGGCTAGTGTGTCCCAGTTGCATATAGCATACTTATATATATGTATCAGTCAGCCAGGGGGATGCCCTGCGCTTCGTCGTTGTACCCGTAGGGAAGTCTGATACATGTTTTGGTTGTTGTATGTTACATTGTGGTTGTTGGATTTTAAATATGAGATCTATTTTGAATATCGTTCTATTTTAATTATATGTTTTTAACCATCGGGCCTAAACGCGAAAATTTTACCCACTTTTTGATAAGCTTCCGCATGCGTTTGGGTTTTTACTCTGTTTAGAGCACGAGGCCTGACATTTTTGGTATCAGAGCTTAAGCTGTGATAAGCTCAATTTCTTTGATCACACTTGAGTCTAGGCACAGTGTTGTGTGTTGCATGTGTTTGACTTATGTGATTACGTGCCTGCATATTTATGTTATATGCTTTCTATGCTATATCTGTTCTGTCTTGCCTTATCCTGTTGAGTGCTTTTAGATGCCGCCTAGACGTCGTGGTAGAGGTAGGGGGCAGTTCCAGGAATCAGGAGGTCGGAACGAGGATCAGTATAGTGCTCATAGTCATACTCGTGAGAGTAGCGAAGAGGGGGAAGCCGAGGCTCCGCCGGCTCTGGTGGAGAGAATGGATGTTGTTATAGCTCGGTTTCAGAGGATGAGCCCTCCTATATTTAATGGCGACGAGTCGAGTGAGGATGCTGATTCGTGGCTCCGTAACGTCATTCATCTTTTTGATAGGGCTCAGTATGACGATGAACTCCGGTTGAGGTTAGTGACCTTATTACTAAGGATGGCCGCAGAGCGTTGGTGGCGAGGTGCGTCTAGTACCTTAGCGGAGACTGGAGTTGGTATCACTTGGGACACTTTCTGTGAGACCTTCAGGCAGGAGTACATCCCCGATTCGTATGTAGTTGCCCGTGAGCGGGAGTTTGAATTTTTGGAGCAGGGATCGATGACTGTGCGCGAGTATGCTCGCAAGTTTTCTGTGTTGTTGGCTTATGTTCTGCATTTTTCTGGCCGGGAGAGGGCCAAGAGTACCAGATTCATGGAGGGCTTGAATGAAGAATTTTACCAGAGTGTTTTGACGAGCAAGCCCAAGTCGTATGCTGAGGCCGTAGATACTGCTATCCACATTGAGGAGGGCATGAGGAGTCGTCGTACGCGCAGAGCGCAGGTAGCGCAGGAAGTGCAGAGTGGTAGACATGTTGGTCAGGGAGCTAAGTCGTCTCAGAGTTCTCAGTCCGCTCATTTTCCTCAGCAGCAGTAGCAGCAGATGGCTCAGCAGTCTGGCCGTGGTAGGTTCCGACCTCGCGGTCAGCAATTCAAGAAAAATTCTGGTTCAGGGTCTTCCAGTTCAGGCAGTTCGAGTAGCAGTGGATCTCGGACTGAGTTTTGTGGCTTTTGTGGTGGGAAGCATTCTTCCACGCAGTGTGTAGGTGTGCAGGGCTCCTGCAACCTTTGTGGTCAGTACAAGAATTTTGTGAGAGTGTGTCCGTCAGCTGGATCACAGCAGACTGCGGCCCAGCCTCAGGGTCGTGGAGGTCAGTCTAGAGGTCATTCTCAGCAGTTTCAGCAGCCCCGCGTGGGTGAGACTCCTTTTAGGCCGTTTCAGCATCCTGGCCCATCGCGTTTTGGGCAGTCGTCTCAGCCTTTCTTCCCAGGACGCCAGCATGCTCAAGCCAATGCCATGACGAGGGAGCAGGCCGAGGAGACACCGAGCCGAGTGATTGGAGGTACATGTCTTGTCTTTGACTTTCCTGCTCGTGTGTTGTTTGACACCGGTGCATCGCATTCGTTTATTTTCGATTCGTTTGTTGCTGAGCATGGTCTGTGTACCGTCCCTTTGCGCGATGCTGTTTCTGTTTCAACCCCCGGTGGTATGAGCCTGTTCTCCCAGGAGGTTTTGTTGAATGGTGTGTTGCGGTTTGGTGAGCATGTCTTGTTAGCGAATTTGATCCGTTTGATGCTTTGGGATTTCGATTGCATAGTTGGGATGGATGTGCTGTCCAACTATAGGGCCTCCGTGGACTGCTTCCATGAGATTGTGCGCTTTAGGCCTTTGTCTGGCGATAAGTGGGACTTCTACGGCCAGGACTCTAGATCGAAGATTCCGTTGGTTTTCGTGATGGAGATGTTTAGTTTGTTATCCTTGGGAAATGCTGGCTTTTTGATCTATGCTTTGGATGCGTCTTCTTCTTCCAGTGTTCAGCTTAGTGACGTTCCCGTGGTGCGACACTTCCCCGACATGTTTCCGGAGGAGATTCCTGGTTTTCCTCCGAGGCGGGAGATAGACTTCAGCATTGAGTTTGTGCCTGGCACAGCTCCGATTTCACGTGCCCCGTATCGTCTGGCGCCTGTGGAGTTGAGAGAACTCAAGGTACAGTTTTTGCTGGAGAAAGGTTTCATTCGCCCTAGTATGTCATCGTGGGGAGCGCCCATCTTGTTTGTGAAGAAGAAGGATGGCTCAATGCGGATGTGCATTGATTTTCGTCAGTTGAATAAAGCCACTGTGAAAAATAAGTACCCGTTGCCGAGAATCGATGATCTGTTTGATCAGTTGCAGGGTTCCGCGGTGTACTCTAAGATTGATCTTCGTTCCGGGTACCATCAGCTCAGAGTGAGGGAACAAGATGTCGCGAAGACTGCGTTTCGTACGAGGTACGGACATTTTGAGTTTTTGGTGATGCCGTTTGGGTTGACAAACGCGCCTGCAGTCTTTATGGATCTGATGAACCGGGTTTTTAGAGAGTTCATAGACCAATTTGTGATTGTTTCTATCGACGACATCTTGGTTTACTCGAAGACTCCGAGGGAGCACAAGGAACACTTGGAAATGGTTCTTCAGAGGTTGATAGAGCAGCAGTTGTATGCGAAGTTTTCCAAGTGCGAGTTTTGGTTAGATCGCGTTGTATTTCTGGGCCATGTCATTTCAGCGGATGGCATTTCTGTGGATCCCAGTAAAGTGGATGCTGTTTTGAACTGGGAGCGACCGAGAAATGTGTCTGAGATTCACAGTTTCTTAGGTCTGGCTGACTACTATCGTTGCTTCATTGAGGGATTCTCAAGTATAGCAAAGCCGATGACCCAATTGACCCAGAAGGATAGGCGGTTTGTTTGGACTGAGCAGTGTGAGAATGCGTTTCAACTGCTCAAGGAAAAGTTGACTACTGCGCCTGTGTTGGCTCTGCCGTCCGGTTCAGGTGGTTTTGTTGTTTCCTCTGACGCTTCGCTCAATGGATTGGGTTGTGTGTTGATGCAGAATGGTCGAGTCATTGTGTACGCCTCGCGGTAGTTGAAACCGCACGAGACTCATTACCCAGTTCATGACTTGGAGTTAGCAGCGGTGGTCTTTGCGTTAAAGATTTGGCGTCACTACCTGTATGGCGAGCAGTTTGTGGTGTACTCCGACCACAAGAGTTTGCAGTACTTGTTTTCGCAGCCTGACTTGAACATGAGACAGCGTCGGTGGATGGAGCTGCTAAAGGACTTTGACTGTGAGATTAAATACCAGCCTGGGAAGTCGAACGTAGTGGCTGATGCTTTGAGCAGAAAGGCGAGTGAGATGCTGGCTTCATTGTACATCTCCAAGGACCAAGAGCATCTTAACACTACAGGTTGGAGATTTTACCCGGCTGAGGATTGTGTAATGGTCTCATCGTTCCAAGTGGAACCTCAGATTGTTTCCAGCATTCGAGCAGCTCAGAGGACCGATCCGTCTATCCACGAGTTGAAGATGAAAGTCAGAGCTGGCAAACTTGAGGACTATTCTGTTTCGTCCGAGGGTTGTTTGAGGTTTCGTGGCAGGTTGGTTGTGCCCAATTTGATTGATTTGAAGTAGGAGATCCTTCGTGAGGCGCACTGTAGCAGACATAGTGTTCATCCTGGTGCACGGAAGATGTACCATGCTTTGAAGCCGCACTTTTGGTGGGCTGGCCTGAAGAGTGACGTTGCTGGTTTCGTTGCTCGTTTTTTGAATTGTCAGATGGTAAAGGCCGAGAGGATGATACCCGGTGGTCTGTTGCAGAGTTTAGAGGTGTCCCAATGGAATTGGGAGCACATTGCTATGGATTTCGTGACGCATCTGCCTCGTTCTATCCGAGGATGCGATGCTATTTGGGTAGTTGTAGACCGTTTGTCAAAGTCTGCACACTTCATTCCCTATGGGATGACCTTCTCGTTAAAGAAGATGGCGAAGCTGTACGTTGATTTTGTTGTTAGATTGCACGGTGTGCCTGTTTCAATCGTGTCCGACCGGGATCCGAGGTTTACTTCCAGATTTTTGAAGAGTTTACAAACAGCTTTGGGAACTAGATTGGCTATGAGTACCGCGTATCACCCCCAGACAGATGGTCAATCTGAGCGAACTATCCAGACGTTGGAGGATATGTTGCGTGCTGTGGTGTTGGATTTCGGAGGTAGCTGGCAAGATGCGTTGTATTTGGTCGAGTTTTCATATAATAACAGCTACCAAGTGACGATTGGTATGGCGCCTTTTGAGGCTTTGTATGGCAGGAAGTGCAGATCTCCAGTATGTTGGGAAGAAGTGGGGGAGAAGCAGATATCTGCCCCCGACTTTGTGCAGCAAATGAAAGATCATGTGGATCTTATTAGACAACGGATGAAGGCTGCCCAATATCGCCAAGCTAGTTATGCGAATAAGAGGCGTTGACCTCTTGAGTATCAGGTGGGTGATCGTGTATTTCTCAAGGTTTCTCCGTTTCGTAGTGTGATGCGCTTTGGACGCAAGGGAAAGTTAGCCCCTCGTTATGTTGGTCCGTATGAGATTGTTGAGAGGATCGGCCCTTTAGCGTATCGGTTGTTGTTGCCGTCAGAGTTGTCCTCTCTTCACGATGTGTTCCACGTGTCGATGCTGAGGAAGTACGAGCCAGATCAGTCTCATGTGCTTGGAACTGACGAGGTAGAGCTAGATCAGTCGTTGAGCTATCAGGAATATCCTTTGCAAATCCTTGGCAGAAAAGAGAAACAGCTGAGAAATAAGACCATTCCGCTAGTAATGGTGCAATGGAGCAAGCATGGTAGGGAAGAAGCTACTTGGGAGCTGGAAGAAAAGATGCAGCGTGAGTGGCCGCATCTATTTGAGTAGCTGTTGAGCTAGATTATCCCGTAGCTTGTAGTTTTGTTGTCTTCCTTCCCTAGATGTTGTAAATTGTTTGCTCGGTTATCTTGAACTCTTGGCTTGTGTTGGACGAGTTCTGTTTTGTATCTTGCTGTTGTTCCGTTTTCCAGAGTTGTTGGTATGATTTCGGGGACGAAATCCTTTTTAGTGGGGGAGAAATGTGAGACCTGGATTTGTTAATTGAGAATAATCGTTGGAATTAATCGGTTTATAGAGATTTTGTTGGTTTAGAATCTCTGTTTCGAGGGTTGAGTTGCATTTTCAGGTCGAGAACCATACTTAGAACGATTCTGGAAGTTTTCGTGATTTTGGTATTTTTGGGTAAAAGCTGGTTCTTGAGCTAGCAGCTGGTCGGTGGTGAAACCAGTCGAAGCGTGTTTTGGTGGTGCAGGGTATGAAACGCCGTCGTTTGCATGAAGTCTGGTTGCGCGTATTGAAATCAGCAGATGCATTAGCGTATTTGCGTTGAGGGCTAAAACGATTGCGTTTAGATTAGTTGGCGCGACGTCGTTTCGATGTTGCGTCTGGTACCAGCTGGTGGAATTGTGTGTGTGTTTCTGCTGGTTGTCCAGCAGAAGCAGATGTCAACGCAGGTCAACTTTCCTGTAGCGCGAAGAGGAAACGTCGTCGTTTTGTTGTTGCGACTGGATGTCCAGCTGCGAGAGATTTTCACTACTGTAGCTTGCGACTGTTACCAGCAGAGAGAAGTGTTATGCGTTGTTGTGTTCTTGCGACTGGATACCCAGCTGCTGGTAGTGAGGATTGCGTATCCTAGCGTCTGGTACCAGCTGGTGGAATTGTGTGTGTGTTTCTGCTGGTTGTCCAGCAGAAGCAGATGTCAACGCAGGTCAACTTTCCTGTAGCGCGAAGAGGAAACGTCGTCGTTTTGTTGTTGCGACTGGATGTCCAGCTGCGAGAGATTTTCACTACTGTAGCTTGCGACTGTTACCAGCAGAGAGAAGTGTTATGCGTTGTTGTGTTCTTGCGACTGGATACCCAGCTGCTGGTAGTGAGGATTGCGTATCCTATGCGACGTCGTTTGAGTAAGTTGGTGCGACGCCGTTTTGAGAACCAGCCGTTGGTTTGTTTTGCGATTGTTGTAGCATTATTTGAGAAACCAGCAGTTGGTTCTTGCGTCTGAGAGTTGTAGTATACCTGCTGATTTGGGAGATCGATGGTGTCGACTGGTTTTTTCGGTGGACAATTATTGTTTGAGTTTCAGTCGTTGCTAGTTCTATTTATAGGAAGATTTGGCCTTCGATTTTAGTCACCAGTTCCCATACTTAGAATATTTTACAGCCTTTCGTTCTCTGTTTCTTCGAACCCTAGAGCACTGTTCAGCCGTGAGCTTTTCCGGCGGATTCCCGTCGTTTTCGGTGGTTGTTTCGCTCGTGCAAGGTAGCTTTGGACTCCTCTCGAGAAGCCTTATCGATTACTACCATTCTTGGGGGCTGTGGTTAGCTAGAGAAAGGTCGCGAAGTTACTTCTTGGCCGTGCGTTCGCTGTGAGCAGGTAGCTTCGAATTGTTGTAAGATCTTGGCTTTAGTGTATTGTTTTAAGCTTTCGATTGTGTAGTATTGATGGGTTTGAGTGCTGGTTGAGAGTGTCTCCCGGCCGTGAGTTCTGTGCTGGTATCCAGTAAGATTTATGTTGTGTATGGTGTTGGTTAACAGGCTTTTACCAGAGTCTTCGGGATTTCTTTCAGTGTTGGCTGTAGTTCAGAGGTATTTTATTTAAGGTACGGATCTGAGCTTGATGTAGCTGGGAATTGGCATGAGATTGAATGCTAGATGGATGTGGTGTATTGAAGTGGATGTTGCTGTGTGCATACGTGATTTCTATTGATTGTTTAGCTGCCTTGTTATGCATACACGCATTTCCTCATATTGCATTCATATTGTTATTACAGCCATTGTTCGTATCTTGTATTGTTGTTGTTGATTCTTACCAGGATGCGAGGGCGAGCGGCGATACCGCACTCTCATCTCCCTTCTGGGATCGTTAGCCACCATGAGCCGAGTGGTTAATTACCACAGTTCATGGGCGAGGCAACAGCAGGTTGAATTGTTTGATGCATCTGGTATTTGGGTGTAGTGTCATGGCAAGTGGCTCATTACCACACTGTGAACACACCCCGTGGCCACTTTTCGTTGTTGATTGTTCTTGGAGCTATGTTTGAGTTCCTTAGCTCCCTTGAGGGTCGAGCTTTCCGTTGTTATCCGGTGTCTCATACATAGCATCTACATTTTTATCTTATGCTTTTCCTTAGCTGCTATATTTGCTCTCCGTACTGGGGTTTGACCCCATGTCCCTCTGGGGCTTGGTTTGTTTCCTTGTTTGTGTTGTTTTCAGGAAACCCAGGTTTTACAGCTGGTCATGGCTTTAACCCAGCTGGTGGTGCCCCAGGAGGTGGCTAGTGTGTCCCAGTTGCATATAGCATACTTATATATATGTATCAGTCTGCCAGGGGGATGCCCTGCGCTTCGTCGTTGTACCCTTGATACATGTTTTGGTTGTTGTATGTTACATTGTGGTTGTTGGATTTTAAATCTGGGATCTATTTTGAATATCGTTCTATTTTAATTATATGTTTTAAACCGTCGGGCCTAAACGCGAAAATTTTACCCACTTTTTGATAAGCTTCCGCATGCGTTTGGGTTTTTACTCTGTTTAGAGCACGAGGCCTGACAACAGAAGAGCTACGCAGATAGAGCCAACGCAGGGAGTTAAACTTTGAAGTAGGAGATCATGTATTCCTAAAGATATCACCAATGAAGGGTGTGATAAGATTTGGCAAAAAGGGGAAGCTAAGTCCCAGGTTTATAGGACCATTTCAGATTTTGGAGAAAATTGGGACATTAGCTTATCGATTGGCATTACCGCCAACGATGTCTGCTGTTCACAATGTGTTCCACGTATCAACACTTAGGAAATATATTGCGAACCCTTCGCATGTACTCAGATACGAACCTATTCAGTTAGCATCAGACTTAACTTACGAAGAATTACCAGAGAAGATTCTTTCCAAAGAAAACCGTAAGTTGAGAAATATAAATATCCCTATGATTAAGATTCAGTGGGTAAATCACACTGAAAGAGAAGCTACATGGGAAGTCGAATCTGACATGCAGAAAAGCTATCCAAATCTCTTTCAGTAACTAATTTCGAGGACGAAATTCTTTTAAGGGGGGTAGATTGTAGCGCCCAGCCATTTTTTATGAGCCACAATTAGAAAGTTATGTGATTTGAGGGATTACAATGTTATGCTGTTGTTTTATTCAACTCTTACTTCGGTTGAGCTTCAAAGTTTCAGATTTTGTACTATTTAGATCCTTAATTTAAAAGCTAAATTCAGATTTTCATGTTTACGATATATCAGCCTTTATTATGGTTTAGGTTGATATTAAGAAAATTAGAATGCAAACTTCAGCAGGTGTTTAGCCTATCACTGCAAGCCAATCGAATCCTTTGTTTTAATTAAAATCGTTTGGTTTCCATGTGCATCATTTTTATTTTAAAACAGAGTACGCTTTTAGAAGATTTTGGCATATTGATTTAAATGCGTTTCTTCTCTAGGCATTTACAAATCATATATATATAGGGTGTTAGCTGCTTCATGCATCATTATCTTCAAATCAAATTACTTTTAAGCGGTGCTCTCTCTCGAGGAAACCGAACAAAAGTTTTATAAGATTTTCGAAGGAGACGGCCGGGTTGCACAAGATTTGCTGGATTTCCGTTGCGTTTGTGTTAAAGAATTCAGGCAAGTAAACTCTGTTTCTTGCTCACTCAGTGAAAGCAAATATTCAATTCTGTTTGCATGATATATGAGTTTTTAAAGACTTGAAGTTATGCTTCGACTATTCTTTAAAACCAGAAAAGTTCATGCTCTGTTTTTTATGAAAGGTACGTTTTTACTGTATTTTGATTCAGAAATGTTTTAGAAAATGGTTTGATGATGTTCATCCAGTAGTTTCTTGAGTTTTCTTAATAAATTCCATCGAAGAAGCTTACAAGTAGCTTATTCGATTATTTCCAGAAATTTCTTAAGATTTTCAAATTCTTCAGACAAAGGAAACCATCATGGTTTGTGTTCGTCCATACGGTTAAGTCTGAATCTGGTTCTTAAACCATCAGCTGATATTTCTTTGTTGAAAATATTCTAAGTGTTGTACTCAGCTGTTGCATGGTTTATGTTCATCAGTTTTTGTATTGTCTGTCGTCTGCTGTTGCGTTGATTCGTGTTACTGTTGAACTATCTGTCGTCAGCTGTTGTTTTGTTAATCATCAGCTGTTGGCAGCAGTTACATTCATTCATGTACAACTGTTACTTTGTTGGCACACATCTGTTGTCAGCTGTTGCGTTGTTATAACAGTGTTCAGCTGTTGGTTTGTTCAACAACTGAAATTCTTTATTGAAGTTGTGTTGACTCCGAAATTGACCAACAGATAGTTACTGTTCATTTCTTCAACAGATAGTTACTGTTCATTTCTTCATCAAATAGTTACTGTTCATTTTCTTCATCAGATAGTTACTGTTCGTTTTCTTCAGCAGATAACGAAATTCTAGAATTTGATTCCTTATTCATTTCTACTTCAATTTAAATGAATTATTCGATTTAACTGACATATTCAAGTAGTAAAGTTATTCAGTTTTCATCTTCGCGAGTATTACAGAGGATTCTCAACCATTTCCAGAACATCATCGAATGACGAAAATCAGTAAATCGTACAAGAGAGAATTAAAAACAGATTTTACGAAAATAAGAAAGAGCAGAATGTTTTAGAAATGTTTTAAGTTATGACAATAAAAAGGGTCCCCAGGAAGGATAAGGATTACGGCTGATGAACCGTATACCCCTTAAAAACCCAAGGAAGGATCAGGATTACGGGTCGACGGATCTGTATACCACTTCAACCATGAGCTTAATGCTAGACTGATATCAGGAGTTTGATCAAACGAATGGGACCAAATGTTAAAGAGTTGTCATAATTACAGAAAATGAAAGAAGAGCACAAGTGTGATTTTAATCACAGCTCTAGAGATGTTTAAAGAAATGATTTCAGAACTGATTCATGTCTTATGCTTTCGTTTCCTATTAGGTTTCTCAGTTATGTATTTCGCTTGTTTATTTATAAGCGTATTAAAGTTTCAGACTCCGTTATGTGCATTTGATATTACCAGATTTTACCTGTTGGGCCTTAGGCTCACTAGTTTTCATTGAGTGCAGGTAATGAGCAGTAAGGAGTTGGAGGTAGATGAACAGAAAGGAAGGTCGTGTTTATCGTGGACGTCAGTTCCATCATGTTTCATCAGCTTCTGTTTTGTATTACAGAAAATTCAGCTGTAATGTTTTTGTATTGCAACAGATATTTAAACAGTAGATATCTGTTCCGCTTTTTACTATACCTTATGAAAGCGCTTATCAGACATTAGTTCTAATTTAATATCTGCCAATTATTTCTATCATATATCACTTCACCCTTGATTATCCTTTCCGCATACGTCACCGTTTTGCTTTGTGTGCATTTCGGTAGTTGCGAGTTGCCTATATTTGCAATTCAACCCAGAATTTAGTAACGGCTTATCATGTAGGCGAGATCGAAAATTTTTGGTCTTTCAATTCGAACCCTAAACTTCTAAAATTTCATTAAGAAAAGTCAGGTCGTTACATAGCTTCTGTAGAGAGTAAGCTCGAGAATGATGGAGAGAATGAATTGCGAAGATGACAGAGAGATTCAATAATGATCGAGAGCTTCAAGAGATTTTCCATTTCAAAATCCAGCTCTATATATAGTCTTCGTCCTCCAACGGTCATTTAATTTGGCTAAGGAACAAAATCCCTTTTGAAAACCTGTAAAACTTATGACCGTATATTCTGCTCCACTACATGGTAAATTGCACATCGTCAAAGCCAAATTGTCGTGTTCCATTTCTGTCCAATCACCGTAAAACGTTCTCTATAAATGTGTACTATTTACCCAAAATAGTACCAACGTTGTCTCCTTAATTCCAGGAAATAGTACGATTCAATCTTTACCATTGATTCTTTCCATTTTGAATATATGATCTTGTTTGAATCGATTCATCGTTTGCGCCTGAAGTCTCTTATTGTTGATTCAGCTTTTCCTTCCTTGAAGATGATGAATAGTTCATCGCTGATAGAATCATAAACCAAATTCTGAATTTAGCGCTAAGTCAAACGCTGGAATATCAACTAATCCAAACGACGTAGTTTTGCTATTCATTAATAAACACGCTAACGTCTGAATAGTTGCGTCTGATATCCATTTAACTGTAGTCAACGTCTGAAAGTGTTTACATTTAACATAAATCCCCATCAGCTGAATATCCTTCTGAAGGAAATACCTCACGTCTGAATATGCTCGCTACTGAAGCAGAATTCAACTGCTGATCATAACAACCAATGACTGAATGTTCCAACAATAATCACGACTGAATCAAAAGCACTGTAGCCAACTGCTGAAAATACTTACTACTGAAATATATACCCAACTGCTGAAATTTTTTGCTTCTGACGCGAATATCCAACTGCTGAAATATGTTGACTACTGAAGTGAATATCCAACTGCTGAATCAATATACTTCTGACATAAGAACACAACGGCTGAATGAATACCAAATTCTGATTACGTAACCCTTGATCAACATCTGAGTTGCTCTCACGACTGATCTAAGAACCCGATACCATAATATGATCTACAACCTCTGAAATAGAAATCCATCAACTGAGTGCTTCAACTCAACTGCTGATATATTCCCGAATACCAAGATCTGATATCTAACAACTGAAATATTCAAACCAATATCTGACTTGTCAATTCAGCATCTTAATATATTTACTCAACGTCTGAACTAATATCGAATACCCAAGTCTAAGATAACCTGACGTCTGAATATACTTTACTGTTAATTGCAACGGCTGATTCTCCAGAAGTAACTTCGTATCATCACTTGTATTATTTTGTTATCACCAAAACTAATAAATTTTATCTTGACATAAACTATGAGCAGCAGAATACGTAAAAGAGGAGGGGTGCAGGGGCAAAACAGATTACTCAAGTCTACTGCATGACCCAGGGAAGACATCGAGAAACCAGCTCGGAGAGGAGCGCTTCCCAGTGTGTGAGAATACATTTGAGAGTGAGCGTACACTGTATATTTCTCACACATAGATTCACTCACATATGAGAGCCGAGAGCTAAAGTGTTGAGTTGGGTGAATCAGATCAAATATTTATAACTGTGTTTAAAACTGTTTAAAAGGCTTTCGAATCTAAGAGTGCAATTCGAGTTATTTCCTCATAATTTAAATTCATTAATCAATCTGTAACTCGGTGCACAAGTATTCAAGAACACTGAGCTATTACAGCTCAAGTAAACAATAACCAGATCGCTTGTTCTTTCATCGAGCTGGTTTCAACAACCAGCTAGAACCAGGCTCTTGCACTGCGCTGGTTTAACATCGAGCTGGTCATAACAAAAGCGATCTGGTTTCAGCATCCAGCTGGAACCAGCTTAGTCATCGCAATCTGGTTTCAGCAACTAGCTGGATCCAGCGTCCTTTACGCGATCTGGTTATTCCCTCTAAGTGCTGGTTATTGACTAAATAACCTCTGTATAGACCAACAGATGGTAAATCGATCCTAACAAGTGGTACCAGAGCAGGTCGTTCTTGAATAGCATTTTCTTTTCGAAAAATTTTTTAAACAGTTTTAAAATATTTGTCTGCGCTGTTAGTCGTTCGAAAGCCTGTCTATGCTTCAAAACTTTTAAGATTTTCAAAACTCATTATATGGATAGGGAGAGGATTGACTACTGAATTGCAGGGCGATTTCTCGAAAGGAAATAGAGGCAACATCTCTTCTGACGAGCTGACATATTGCGCGAGATCTGTGGACGCCAAGATCTCTGGGGCTGGTCGAGGCTAAGCCTTGGGGAAAAATGGAAGAGATTCTGTAAATTGAATCTTCTATTGCTCTTCTGGTCTATATAAATGAGAAATTTTGAGTATTATAGACTTTGTTTTCAAAATCTCATGCATGCATAATATTTTCGACAAACTGTCTTCCTGTGCATAATGTTTTTATTTCAAAAATAAAAATAACCCATGATCTGTTGAGGGGGATTTTTGTTTTAAATATTAAGGGGAGACAAGATTTCAAACTCTTTTTGATTCCCACAAAAAGGGAGAGAAATATTGTAACGCCCCAAAATCCCTAGGACCATATTTATGCATCTCATAAATCATATGGGCCATTTTGGCAATTTTTAAATATTATGTATCTGCTGAAATGTTGATATCAGCAGGTAAGATGCGCTGCGGCTGGTTCCAGCAGGTGACTCCAAGTAGCGATGCACGAGCTGGTTCTAAATCTATTAAAAGATGTTTTAAGGAGGTGAAATGATTTCTTTAAGAGAAGGTTTGGTATTTTACAAATTAAAATGATATGAGGGAAATTTTACTAAATTTCAAAGGTGTGTCATGCTTGATTTCACAAGTAGCATGCCACTAATCCCTTTCATATAAAAACCTGTTTTCAAAGTATGTTGTTGCAAAGCTTCAATTAAGGCACGTAAAAGCTGATCTTTTTCTACACCATTTGAAGCATATATTGTGTTTTAATGGATCTGCTTGCCTGTATGTTATGGATACTTTTTCATGTTTGAAATGTGATTTAGACATGATAAGGAAAGATAGGGTTCGAAAATGATGTTTTGATGTTTATGATGCTTCCAGTATGCTTTTCAGAAAGCTTATGAAGTTTTATATGTACTGAGGATTCGAATTTATTTCCAGAAATGCTATGAAATTCTTCTTACAGTAGCTGTAATATTATAATTTGATAACTGTGTAATTGGTAGTTGCTGGTTGAATCATTGGTATGGTTTGATAGGCAACAGCTGATAACATCGTTGTTGTTTTGATATTAAGAATGTTGAGTTATGTATCCAGCAGCTGTATCTACTTTTAAGATTCAGCAGTTGTATGGTTATAGCGTTTACGAATGTTCTTCCTGTAGTTGTAATGTCGAAATTTGATGATTTTGTAATCAGTAGTTGTTAGTTGAATCAGTATAAATTCTGGTTTAATAGGCGATGGCTGGTAGCGAAATCATTGTTTAGATATTGCAAGCGTCTTCGTAAATTTCAGAAGATGCACTGTTCATCAGCAGATGCGTCTTTCCTTATTAATATCAGCAGTTGTTTTCCTTTGATTAGGAATCAGCAGCTGCATTGTGATTTTGAATTCAGCGGCTGTATTTTCTTTGTTAGAATTCAGCAGTTGCTTTATTCGTTTTAAGTACTATTCATTTCAGCAGGTATTAGTCTTGCGACTGGTACTATTCTTTTATATAATCGTGTTAGCACTTTCCCTTGCGACTGATTGATGTGCTAACGACGTCGTTCCTTTAAGTTATAGAAATATCAGCAGGTAGCCTTATTATTCCATCTGCTGATCACTCCAACGACATCGTTTCACTTTATATTTATTTAAAAGATCTCGCGACTGGATTCTTGTCTCGCGACTGGATTCTTGTCTTGCGACTGGTTGCGACTGATTGATCGTAGCTAACGACGTCGTCTTTAACGTATAGAATATCAGCAGGTAGCCTTATTATTCCATCTGCTGACTCACTCCAACGTCATCGTTTCACTTTATATTTATTTAAAGATCTCGCGACTGGATTCTTGTCTCGCGACTGGATTCTTGTCTTGCGACTGGTTCCTATTTGTTGCGACTGGTACTATTCATTTCAGCAGGTATTAGTCTTGCGACTGGTACTATTCATTTCAGCAGGTATTAGTCTTGCGACTGGTACTATTCCTTGCGACTGGTTTTCTTTCAACCAGTTCCATTCTAACGATATGTTTCCAAAGTCGAATTCAATACTCAGTAAAGTTTTAAAATGGGAAGCAAATGTTTAAAATGATGGAACCCGATGATTTACATAAATGTTTAAAGAAAATCTTGTTAAGGAACAAAAAATGTTTTAGATTATGGCATAGATAGTTACGGTCACCAAGGAGAAGGGTGAGCAGTTGTCGAAAATGTCGACTGCTCTTTCATATGAGCTATATGCTAAAACTGATATCGGGAGTCATTTTGATCAAAGTGCAAATTGGACCACATAGAACTTATATGGCATGATCAACTGAAAATGAAATTGAAAGAAATGAGAAGCTGGGTTATCATTCCCTGTTTCTGCCATTGAATGTTTACGAAAATGACAATGTATATTGAAGTTCCTTAACATATGCATTGTACAGATGTCTGCCTGCGTTTTATGAAATTGTTACTACTCAGGTTTTACTTGCTGAGCCTTTAGGCTCACTAGCTTTTAAAATGGTGCAGGTACGAAAACTGGTGGAGGAACAGCAGGTGAAACTTGAAATCAGCAGATGGGTGGCGTTGTGTTTATCCAAGGCCTACGTATTCCGTGTCTAAGTTGTATCGTTTTGATTAGGTTGTACTGTATTAAATCAGTAGCAATGGTTGTATATTTACATAGAATATCAGCTGTTGTAAACCGCAATTGCAAAGTTATATGAAATACTCTGTTTTCCGCAAATGTTTTAGCAGTAGCGCGCGAACTTAAGTACCTGCTGATCTTCGAATTTGTCTTGTGTTTTGTTTCCTTTGAGTTATAAGAAATGCAGCTTATAACAAATTATCTTTTGTTTTAGCAGTAGCGCGCGAACTTAAGTACCTGCTGATCTTCGAATTTGTCTTGTGTTTTGTTTCCTTTGAGTTATAAGAAATGCAGCTTATAACAAATTATCTTTTAGCCCTTCTTTTATTCAAAAATTTTTATTTACCCAATTCTCGTGGCCCCGTTGGGTTCGGGCGTCACAAATATTTTCAAGCATAAACATACCTACATATGTTTATCCAGATTTTGTGTAAATCAAAAAGGGGGAGATTGTTGGATCTGTTTCTACAGATCAGAATCTAAGTTTTGATTCACACAAAAATCTGTTACTATTGTACTAACGATTTAAATTAAGTGCGCAGGTTGAGCTAAAATATACAGACGTGATTTCGGAGGGGGTGAGCATCGGTCTCGAGCAAAAATATGAACCTGCAATGGAAGCAAGCTGGTACAGAGATAGAAGCGAGCTGGATGAAGAGAAATGTAGCAGATCAGCAGCGAGCTGGAACAAAGCGCTGATAGCAGATTGATTTAGAGCAGATAGTAGTGCAGATTGAGGAATCGTCCAAGTTGGAACAGTAAGGGAACACCCAAGCTGGTCCAACATAGGACAACTTAGCTGGTACAGTGAGGGGACACCGGAGCTGGTCCAGCAGAGGACAACTAGGTCGCAGAGGACATCCAAGCTGGTTCAAAGGCTTGGAGCAAGAGCAGTTGGATGAGAAGCAGACCAGATGGGAGAAACCAGCTGAGCAGAATGGACCAACCAGCTCAGACGAACAAAGCAGTTTGAACACAACTATTTTGGAGATGGCATTGTATTAGTTCAAACTGATTTGCTTCGTCCTGTCCACATCAATTACACAATTCTGGTACTCAAAGTCAGAAAAGGCTGCAACATTAAAAGTGGACAGAGCTCAAAGTCATAAAGCCTGCAGACGTAATAAATGCAAAGGACACAAGGTACAACCATGTCAGAGCTTTTCAGAAGACTTTCCAACGGGAAGAAACTTGTGTCCAACGGCTACAATATGCACAGAGGCTATATAAACGATGAGCAGCAGAAGACGTAAAAGAGGAGGGGTGCAGGGGCAAAACAGATTACTCAAGTCTACTGCATGACCCAGGGAAGACATCGAGAAACCAGCTCGGATAGGAGCGTTTCCCAGTGTGTGAGAATACATTTGAGAGTGAGCGTACACTGTATATTTCTCACATAGATTCACTCACATATGAGAGCTGAGAGCTAAAGTGTTGAGTTGGGTGAATCAGATCAAATACTTCCATTGTAGTCTTTGGACAGAGACGTTACACAAGTCTAGTTGTCTTTCGCACTGAGACGTTAAAGAAGTGTGTGTAGTCTTTTGCACTAAGACAGTAAAGAAGTGTCGCCTTTCTCACTGAGGCAGTGAAGAAGTGAGTTAGACACACGCAGCTTGTGGGCTTGTGTGCAGTGGTGTGATTTACTAGTTCTTGCGGCATGGGTCATTGTTATCAAAGTCTTCTAGTGGATCCTTCCCGTTGCGGAAGAGGGGGAGATGTAGGATATTGAGCTCCGAACTTACATAAACAAATTAGCGTATTTATTTAATGCTTTACTGCATTCATCCATACGCACTGCATATTTATAACTGTGTTTAAAACTGTTTAAAAGGCTTTCGAATCTAAGAGTGCAATTTGAGTTATTTCTACATGATTTAAATTCATTATAATCTGTAACTCAGTGCACAAGTATTCAAGAACACTGAGCTATTACAGCTCAAGTAAAAAATAACCAGATCGCTTGTTATTTCATCGAGATGGTTTCAACAACCCGCTATAACCAGGCTCTTGCACTGTGCTGGTTTAGCGTCGAGCTGGTCATAACAAAAGCGATCCGGTTTCAGCATCCAGCTGGAACCAGCTTAGTCATCGCAATCTGGTTTCAGCAACTAGCTGGATCCAGCGTCCTTTACACGATCTGGTTATTCCCTCTAAGTGCTGGTTATTGACTAAATAACCTCTGTATAGACCAACAGAGGGTAAACGATCCTAACAAGTGGTACCAGAGCAGGTCGTTCTTGAATAGCATTTTCTTTTCGAAAAATTTTTTAAACAGTTTTAAAATATTTGTCTGCGCTGATAGTCGTTCGAAATCCTGTCTATGCTGCAAAAGTTTTAAGATTTTCAAAACTCATTATAAGGATAGGGGTAGGAATGTCTACTGAATTACAGAGGGATTTCACGAAAGAAAAGAGCGACAACATCTCTTCTGACGAGCTGACAGATTGCGAGAGATCTGTGGACGCCAAGTTCTCTAGGGTTGGGCGAGGCTAAGCCTTAGGGAAAAATGGAAGATATTCTGTAAATTGAATCTTCTATTGCTCCTCTGGTCTATATAAATGATAAATTTTGAGTATTATATTCTTTGTTTTCAAAATCTCATGCATGCATAATATTTTCGACAAACTGTCCTCCTGTGCATAATGTTTTTATTTCAAAAATAAAAATACCCCATGATCTGTTGAGGGGGAGTTTTGTTTTAAATATTAAGGGGAGACAAGATTTCAAACTCTTTTTGATTCCCACAAAAAGGGAGAGAAATATTTTCAAGCATAAACATACCTGCATATGTTTATCCAGATTTTGTGTAAATCAAAAATGGAGAGATTGTTGGATCTGTTTCTACATATCAGAATCTAAGTTTTGATTCACACAAAAATCTGTTACTATTGTACTAACGATTTAAATTAAGTGCGCAGGTTGAGCTAAAATATACAAACGCGATTTCGGAGGCCTAAACGAAGGAATTTGGCCAAAAAGCGGCGTATGTCACGACGTAGTGGTGAGTATTGCTCGTTGGCCCGTTTCGGAGGGGGTAGCACCGGTCTCGAGCAAAAATATGAACCTGCAACGGAAGCAAGTTGGTGCAGAGATAGAAGCGAACTGGATGAAGAGAAATGTAGCAACTCAGCAGCGAGCTGGAACAAAGCACTGATAGCAGATTGATTGAGAGCAGATAGCAGTGAAGATTGAGGAATAGTCCAAGTTGGAACAGTAAGGGGACGCCTGAGCTGGTCCAACATAGGACAACTTAGCTGGTACAACAAGGGGATGTCCAAGTTGGTCCAGCAGAGGACAACTAGATCACAGAGGACATCCAAGCTGGTTCACCAACTTGGAGCAAGAGCGGTTGGATGAGAAGCAGACCAGATGGGAGAAACCAGCTGAGCAGAATGGACCAACCAGCTCAGATGAACAAAGCAGTTTGAACACAACTATTTTGGAGATGGCATTGTATTAGTTCAAACTGAATTGTTTTGTCCTGTCCACATCAAGTAATCGTTTCTCGTACTCAAAGTCTGCAAAGGCTGCAACATTAAATGTGGACAGAGCTCAAAGTCATAAAGCCTGCAGACGAATTAAATGCAAAGGACACAAGGTACAACCATGTCAGCTTTTCAAAAGACTTTCCAACGGGAAGAAACTTGTGTCCAACGGCTACAATCTGCACATAGGATATATATACGATGAGCAGCAGAAGACGTAAAAGAGGAGAGGTGAAGGAGCAAAATAGATTAATCAAGTCTACTGCATGACCCAGGGAAGACATCAAGAAACCAGCTCGGAGAGGAGCACTTCCCAGTGTGTGAGAATATATTTGAGAGTGAGCGTACACTGCGTATTTCTCACATAGAGATTCAATCATATATGAGAGCCGAGAGCTAAATTGTTGAGTTGGATGAATCAGATCAAATACTTCCATTGTAGTCTTTGGACAGAGACGTTAAACAAGTCTAGTTGTCTTTCGCACTAAGACGTTAAAAAAGTGTGTGTAGTCTTTTGCATTGAGACAGTAAAGAAGTGTCTTCTTTCTCACTAAGACAGTAAAGAAGTGAGTTAGACATACGCAGCTTGCGGTCTGGTGTGCAGTGGTGTGACTAGGAGTTCTTGCGGCCGAGGGTCGTCGGAGTGGGTTGCAGCGAGGGTCATTGTAATCAAAGTCTTCTAGTGGATCCTTCCCGTTGTGGAAGAAGGGGAATTGTACGAGATTGAGCTTCGAACTTCCATAAAAAAATCAGCGTATTTCTTTAATGCTTTACTGCATTTATTCATACGCACTGCATAGGGTCATTGTAATCAAAGTCTTCTAGTGGATCCTTCCCGTTGTGGAAGAAGGGGAATTGTACGAGATTGAGCTTCGAACTTCCATAAAAAAAATCAGCGTATTTCTTTAATGCTTTACTGCATTTATTCATACGCACTGCATATTTATAACTGTGTTTAAAATTGTTTAAAAGGCTTAAGAGTCTAAGAGTGCAGTTTGAGTAATTTGCGCATGATTTAAATTCATTACTCAACCTGTAACTCTGTAACGCCCCAAAATCCATAGGACCACGTATATGAATCTTATTTATTTGGGTAAAAATGACAATTTAAATGTTAGCATAAGATATTTTATGAAAGTTGATTTTACTGATTTCAGAATTGAAGTACGACGCAGCAAGTTCCAGTAGATGTCACTCCAAGCGCAACTCATGAGCAGATTTTAGAAACTAGTTTAAATGATTTTAAGGAGGACAAAATGATTTCTTTTTAACAAGGGTTTGGTATATTTGCAAATTAAAATATTGAAAGGGAAATTTTACTCAAATTCATAACTTTAGGTAAGGTGTGTCATGTTTGAGGAATACACCTCATTTGCCACTAATCTCTCCCATATAAATACCTGTTACGAAGGAAAAGCTCATTTTCATTTGCAAATAGAAAACTCTTTTGTGTTCTTTCAAATATATTCAAAGAAGCTCGTGTGATTGCTTGAGGAGGAACTCTGCGGGAACAAACTGCTGTCGTAAAGCTCAGTTCAAAGGCAAGTAAAAGCTGATCCTTTGCTACACCATTGAAGAATATATTGATTTTCTCATTTATGGATCTGTTTGCCTGTATGTTAAAGATATGTTTAAGTTTATGTTTACGAATGTTCAAAGAAGATTTACGTATGTTTAAAGAAAAGAAAGATTGGGTTCAAAAGATATGTTTTCTGCTTCCAAGTTTCCCAGAATGTTTTAAGAAAGTTAAAGATGTTTTCAATGTACTGAGCAGTTCAGATTTGAATCATGTATGTTCATGAATGTTCTTCTTTCTGGTGAATGGTAGCATCTGAACTGGACTCTATGTAATCGGTGAGGCTAGTCGAATCAGGCCTGTATGTTAAAGATATGTTTAAGTTTATGTTTACGAATGTTCAAAGAAGATTTACGTATGTTTTAAAGAAAAGAAAGATTGGGTTCAAAAGATATGTTTTCTGCTTCCAAGTTTCCCAGAATGTTTTAAGAAAGTTAAAGATGTTTTCAATGTACTGAGCAGTTCAGATTTGAATCATGTATGTTCATGAATGTTCTTCTTTCTGGTGAATGGTAGCATCTGAACTGGACTCTATGTAATCGGTGAGGCTAGTCGAATCAGAATCTACGTCTGGTTTGATAGGCAGAACTGGTATCGTAGATGTCGTTTGTGATGTTGCAGCACCAAGTTCTTAGTCAGATTTTGTTTCCTAGGTCAGCAAATGAATTTCATATTTAAAATCAGCAGTTTTCATTTCAGCTGATGTTTTCGCTACACCTTAGATTTTGGTCAGATTTCACAGTAGTAAATACTTCACTGCTGAGTCCCTTGCGATTTTTCATTGACATCTGAGTTGACCAACTTAGTTGCGTTGACATCTGAATTGACCATGTCGCAGCTGTTTTATTCCTAAACACTATTCCTGCATTGACATCTGATTGACCAACGAAATCTGTTTTATTGTTAGCGATATATTTCCATAGTCAGATCTGTTTCACGCTAACAGTACTATTCCTTGTTTTCAAATCTAATCAGCGTTACTGTCAGGCCCCGTGCTAATTAACAAAGATTAATAGCACAATTAAGCACAAAAACGCGGAGGCATAAAACAGGGCTAAAAATTTTCGAAATAAAGTTGGGCCTGAACCAAATAATATCTTCGAAATAGTCATAATCAAAATACGATTTAAATCCAAACTCATTCAACAACATGAAATCTCAAATAACAATTCAGATACAGATCCCCAAATACATAAAAACACAGGGCATTCCCTGGTTCAATACATAATATAATAACTGGGACTCAAGGAAATGGGGATCGACCAGCTGAAGTTCTAGTCTGTCCAGCTTGGTTAACTGAAGATCCTACAACTGGGCAACACAGACCCAAACAGCAAAAGCAGGAAAAGAAAATACGAGGTCAAGCCTCAGTACGAAGAGCTATCTAAAAACAACAATTCATGCAACATGCTATATCTCAAGTTATGAAATGCATGAGGCTGCCAAAGGAATCGGTCAACAAGGCCTGCTAATCAGCTGGCAGTACATCTCAATCGAGCCTCTATACCCGCACAGTGTATCAACCGGGGAAATCATCGGTCCATGATCTTCAGGCCCGTCAGCCATCACAGCGCGGTGGTATTCAGACACAACCAATCGGTCGGTCACCACTCCGATGATAGCGTTGGACCTTTCAGGCACGACACATCCGTCTGTCGGTCACAACGTGGCTCTATCTCAGGTCATCAATCAATCAACTGGCTCAATATGTATGCATGAATGCCATTCAATAATCAATTCTCAATGCATACAATATCAATACGTGAAAACAGAACATCAATAAACCACACAAGGTAACATTTGTTCACGTAAACACAGCATCATCTCAAACCGATCTCAATAACAAGAATTATAGGCATGATCATGCTCATAGCTGTTTACAGCAGCTCAACTCGTACCTCAATTTCTCAAATTCTACCTCTACAGATCCTACTCAGGCATGGAAATTCCGGCATACACAACCAGCTTCCTCCACTGGTCACGTCCAACACAGCAGGGACTTCCCTGGAGCTCAAATCCAGAAGCTTACACGGACAGGAGATTGCTCTACTCAGCTGTAGCAAGATCACACAAATCCCAGCTTCTTCGCGCTTCTCCTCTAACGTCAATTCAAGCCACGTAACTGGTATCAATCAAAAGAGCCACTCAGGACGAGCTCAACGCCACCTGTCTCGCTTCAAACAACGACGAAAATCGACGGCAATCTACCGGAGAAGGGTTCGAATGAATAGTAACTATCGAGGGTTTCAAAGAACGAGATAAGAAATATCAGGTTCAAAATACGCTAAGTGTTGAGCAGCACTTGATATATAAATCCTCGAATCACTACTGTCCTAAGCGATTCAAATCTTTGCTTAAGCTAAGGCACAAATCCTCTAAAAGCTGATACCAGCTTTTGCCCTCTGCTGATACAATGCAAGCATTCCAACGCTCTTCCAACTCATATAGCAAATGACGTCGCGCCAACTTAACAAAACGACATAGCATAGGGACACGTCACCTCGCTACCAACGGCTGATCAACAAACCAGCAGCTGAATAAAACAACGCATGAGATCCCTCAACAGTAGATGTCTAACGCGACCAACAGCTGACGCTAAACGTTACACCCAAAACGTTGTCGTTCCAACTTATCAAAACGACGTAGTTTCGATACCCGCTAAGAAACACGCTAGCGAAACCAACAGCTGGTTCCTGTTCACAAAACTTCGTCGCTTCAGAGTCCCTTATAGCTCTCTACTGACCATCGCAACTAAAATACCAACGTTTGAAATCCACGTCAGCATTGCTGCTGCTTCCTACAAAAACGCAACGTCTGAAATACCAACAGCTGACGCGATCGCTCACCGATGATGCAAAACCCGAACAGATATCTCTCCCGCGACATCTGAACTCCAAATTCGATGCTGATCTCACCCAAAAACCAGCAACTCACAGCTGATCAACTCTAAACCAAATCTGAACACCCAGAAATCACAATTCCGTGACAATTTTAATCCAAAAGCTGATTAGCCATTAAATCATACTTAACAGAATTGCTAGTCCTCACACTCTCCCCCACTAGAAATCGATTTCGTCCTCGAAATTAGTTAAGTCATCAAATCAAAATCACAACAGTAAGATAGCTTATTCATGACACACTATACTAGACACCATTCCTAATATACACATGCCATATTGTCTCGTAAATCTCAATACTAAACAGAATCTCAATTCAGTAGCAAAATCACTTAAACCACAAATCAAACAAGCTAGAAGTTACCTGAAAACGCTGCTGTCATAACTCAAACAGATGAGGCCACTCTTGTCTCATATTTTCCTCAACTTCCCAAGTAGCTTCTTCACACCCATGCTTTCTCCATTGGACCATCACCAACGGTATAACCTTATTCCTCGGTTTCTTCTCCTTTCTGTCCACAATCTGCACTGGATATTCGACATAGCTTAAGGTCTGATCCAGCTCTACTTCATCAGTCCTCAGCATATGGGATGGATCTGGCTCATATTTTCTCAATATTGACACATGAAACACATCATGCAACGCTGCTAACTCATCAGGCAGCTTCAATCTATAAGCCAACTGTCCAATCCGCTCAACAATCTCAAAGGGACCAACGAATCTAGGAGCTAATTTATCCTTAACCTGAATCTCATAACACTCTTGAAGGGATAAATCTTGAGAAATACACGATCGCCAACCTCAAATTCCAATGGTCTGCGTCTTTTATTGGCATAGCTATCATATCTATCTTGCACAGCTTTCATCCTACTCCGAATCAAATCAACTTGATCTTTCATATGCTGTACAAACTCTGGAGTAGAAAGCTGTTTCTCACCAACTTCTTCCCAAAAAATGGGAGATCTGCACTTGCGACCATACAAAGCTTCAAACGGAGCCATTCCAATGGTCACTTGGTAGCTGTTGTTGTAAGAAAACTCAACTAAGGACAAAGCATCCTGCCAGCCACCACTGAAATCCATCACAACTGCACGCAGCATATCTTCTAAATTCTGTATGATCCTCTCAGATTGGCCATCTGTCTGGGGGTGATATACCATACTCATAGCCAATCTCGAACCCGTTGCTTCTTGCAAACTCTTCCAAAATGGAGAGGTGAATCTCGGATCTCTATCTGACACTATCGAAACAGGCACTCCATGCAATCTAACCACATGGTCGACATACAACTTCGTCATTTTCTTCATCGAACACCTCACATCATAGGGAATGAAATGGGTTGACTTCGAGAGTCTATCAATCACCACCCAAATCGCATCGCATCCCCTACTCGATCGAGGCAAATGAGTCACAAAATCCATGGCGATGTGCTCCCAATTCCATTGGGGCACTTCTAAACTCTGCAACATTCCACCAGGTCTCATTCTCTCAGCCTTAACCTGCTGGCAATTCAGACATCGAGCAACAAAACCAGAAATGTCGCTCTTCATGTCTTCCCACTAGTAGTGAGACTTTAAAGCATGATACATCTTCTTCTCCCCCGGATGCACGCTATATCGACTGCAATGCGCTTCATTCAGAATAGTCTCTTTCAAATCAATCAAGTTCGGAACTACTAACCTTCTTCGAAATCTTAGACATCCATCGGAAGCAACAGATAAATCTCCTGACAGACCATTCTGGGCCTTATCTTCAACTCATGGATATACGGATCAGTTCTCTGCGCCTCCCTGATGTCAATCACAATCTGTGGTTCAACCTGAATCAAAGAAACTATGAAGTACTGATCACCCGACTGGAATCGCCAACCAGAAGTACTCAACTGCTCGTGGACTCTCGAGATACTCAAGGATGTCAGTATCGCGGGCTGGGCTTTTCTACTCAAAGCATCGGCAACCAAATTCATCCGCCCAGGCTGATACTGTATTTCACAATCAAAACCCTTAAGCAACTCGATCCAACGACGTTGCCTCATATTCAAATCTGACTGGGTGAAGATATACTTCAACTCTTGTGGTCGGTGTACACCAAAAACTCCTCACCATAAAGGTAGTGTCGCCATATCTTCAAGGCAAACACAATCGCAGCCAACTCAAGATCATGAACGGGGTATCTCGTCTCATGAGGCTTCAACTGTCGAGACGCATACACAATCACGTACCCGTTCTGCAGCAAAACACATCCCAAACCACTCAGAGAAGCATTGGAGCACACCACAAAACCTCCATAACCCGAAGGCAAGGCCAAAACAGGAGCAGTAGTCAACTTCTCCTTCAGCATCTGAAAACTTGACTCACACTCATCAGTCCAAACAAACTTCCTATCCTTCTGGGTCAACTGAGTCATCGGCCTGGCTATCGAAGAAAACTTCTCAATGAAGCGCCTATATTAGCCAGCCAATCCCAAGAAACTACGGATCTCGGAAACATTCCTAGGTCGCTCCCAGTTAAGAACTGCTTCGACCTTACTAGGATCCACAGAAATTCCTTGCGCTGAAATCACATGACCCAAGAAGATAACTTTGTCCAGCCAGAATTCACACTTGGTGAACTTGGCATACAATTGTGAGTCTCTCAGTCTCTGCAGCACTAGTCTCAAGTGCTCTTTATGCTCTCTGAAACTCCTCGAATACACCAAGATGTCATCTATGAAGACAATCACGAATCGATCAATGTACTCGCTAAAGACGCGATTCATCAAATCCATAAACACAGCAGGAGCATTCGTCAATCCAAACGGCATCACAAGAAACTCATAATGCCCGTATCTCGTCCAGAATGCTGTTTTCGCTACATCAGCGTCTCTAATCCGCAACTGATGATAGCCAGATCACAAATCAATCTTTTAGTACACAGCCGATCCTTGTAACTGATCGAAAAGGTCATCAATCCTCAGCAACGGATACTTGTTCTTCACTGTCGCTTTGTTCAATTGTCGAAAATCAACGTACATCCGCATAGATCCATCTTTCTTCTTCACAAACATAATCGAGCTCCCCAAGGTGACATACTCGATCTAATGAAGCCTTTCTCAAGAAGATCTCTCAACTGATCCTTGAGTTCTTTCAACTCCGCTGGCGCCAACCGATACGGAGCTCTAGAAATCGGGGCTGTACCAGGCACCAACTCTATACTGAAGTCGATCTCTCTTCTCGGAGGAAATCCAGGAATCTCGTTTGGGAACACATCTGGGAACTTTTGAGCAATTGGAACATCACTCAACTCCACCCTCGACTCATGGGAAACATCTAGGGCATAGATCATAAACCCTAAATTCTCCAGCGACAACAAATTAAACATCTCCATGGCGGACACCGTAGGAATCTTAGGTCACGAATCAGCACCGTTGAAACGTCGCTCACTCTTAAATTATTTTTAATTTAAAAGAGATCATAATTGCGGAAAAGAAAAGAATAGGAATATATATTTTTTTTCTTTTTCATTATATACTAACTCCCACATGATAAAAAAATTTATAAATGAATAAATAATAGTAAGTCATTGTCATAAGGTTTCTAAGAATAATAAAAGTTTTAACCAACTAACCAACAAAATAAACGTGCATGATAGCTAAAAGTTGTCTAAGTCATAAAAATAATCTTCATGCATAAGGAAATATAATTTTCTCAAAACAAGTCGACATATGCTAGAAAGACTGAAAATGCTAAGCGGAAACAATAGGTCGCTGGGTAGGTGCCAAGTCCGATTGCAATCCGCTCAGGAATCCTGCCCCTCAATCTCGATCTCAGCCTCATCTGCACCATCCAAGTATAGTGAGTCTAAAGACTCAACAAGTACAAAACAGGAATAACGAATAATAAATAATACATGCACATGCAAATAAAATAGTCCTACTTAAAATAATTTCTTTTCTGAAATTTAAAAGCATAAACGTATAAATCCTCAATAACGTTAAAACATTTGCATGCATAAAATAAATTTTCTAAAACATTTTTCCTCGTGAATTCCGTTCCTCGACTGTGGTCCCTCAACCTCAAGTCGCTTGATCAAGCTAACAAGTATAGTGAGTCTAAAGACTCAACAAGTACAAAACAGGAATAACGAATAATAAATAATACATGCACATGCAAATAAAATAGTCCTACTTAAAATAATTTCTTTTCTGAAATTTAAAAGCATAAACGTATAAATCCTCAATAACGTTAAAACATTTGCATGCATAAAATAAATTTTCTAAAACATTTTTCCTCGTGAATTCCGTTCCTCGACTGTGGTCCCTCAACCTCAAGTCGCTTGATCAAGCTAACACTAGTACTAGGTTGGAAAGGCACTCCAATACTCATCTGGAGCCCAGACCCGTCAGTTGGAAAGGCACTTCAGTACTTATCTGAAGCCCAACCCATCATTTTGATATGGCAAGCGGAACGTCTTCCGACCCCATACCCGTTATAGAAAAACCTCAATCAAGTCCCATCATTCGAAAATTTTATTTTCCTCATTCATGCCTCAAAATAATTCCTCAAAATTTCTCAAAAAGGTTTATTTCCTTAAATCATAAGCTTCTGCTCATAAAACATTTTATAAAATTCAATAATGGCATAAAATAGTCAAACATGCTGAATTTATAATTTTTAGGGATTTTATACCATAAATAAATTCCGAAAATTCCATAAATCGCAAAAATTCTAAAAATGCTTAAAATCAACTGCAATCAAGCTTCAAACATCAAATAAAACAATTCACGAATTTTGGCAGCCCCTAAGACTCAAATTCTCAACTTTCCCGAAAATACCCCGAAAGGACCCATTCTGCGCGACAAAACCGTAAAAATCATATAAAATTCATTTCTTAACCAAATGACCTCAAATATGGACCAACGTAACCCTAACTCGATGGTCTCGCTTCAGGAATAAAGTAAATTCGAAAACAATATCTGAGGTGACCACAGTGACGCTCGCAACCCTACTGGTCGTGCACAGGAACAAATCTGGGAGAGGCTAGGGACACCACTTCGAACCAGCCCCTTCCGGGGGGAAGGGGGGGGCGGCTACAAGGGGAGTGGAGGCTAGGGTTTTCTCTACTTTTTTTTGTGAATGAAGTGTGTTGAATAATGGTGTCTAGTGGGGTCTTATTGGTGTTATTTAAAATAGCCAAATTTGTTACTCAAAATAATAAAAGTGTCCACAAAAAAAAGTCTCCTTTTCCTCCTAGGATTTTCGAAAATTAGGGGGAGTAGGTGCAAGTGTGTAAACTTGTATTTTTTTGTAGCAAAAGTGCTAATCATCTAAAAGAATGAAATTCTCAATCCCTCATGGTTTGCAAAAATTTAGAAGTATGTCAAAAACGAAATTCCTCTCCAATGTTCACCTTCTAAAAATAGAAAGTTTCAAGACATGGGGCATGAATTCTCCCCCTTAACAAGAATTTCGTCCTCGAAATTCGAAAACCTACCGAATAGATCTGGGTAGCGCTCCTTGATATCAGCCTCTACCTCCCACGTGGCCTCCTCCTCAGAGTGATTCAGCCACTGGACCTTGACCATGGGAATAGTCCAGCTGCGTAGCTTCCGATCCTGCCTGGATAATATACGAACGGCTCGCTCCTCAAAAGTCATCTGTGGCATCAACTGCAGGGGCTCAAAGCTCAACACATGCGAAGGGTTAGGGACGTATTTCCTAAGCATGGAGATGTGGAAAACGTTATGCACGGACGCTAAGCTCGGGGGTAAAGCTACACGATAATCTAATGTCCCCACTCTGTCGAGGATCTCGAAAGGTCCTATGTAACGGGGTGCAAGATTGCCCTTCTTCCCAAATCTCATAACACCCTTCATCGGAGCGACCTTCACGAAGACATGCTCTCCCACCGCAAACTCTAGGTTTCTCCTCCTCGAATCGGCGTAACTCTTCTGTCGACTCTGGGCAGTCCTCATCCTCTCCCTAATCCTCATCACTGTCTCGGCCGTCTTCTGGACTATCTCAGGCCCTAACTCTGCTCGCTCTCCTACCTCATCCCAGTGAATGGGTGATCTGCACTTCCTCCCATAGAGCGCTTCATAAGGTGCCATACCGATGGAAGTCTCAAAATTGTTGTTGTAGGTGAACTCTACTAGAGGTAGTTTGGCTTCCCAACTCCCTTGGAAGTCGATAGCACATGCACGAAGTAGATCCTCTAATGTCTGGTTCACCCTCTCTGTCTGCCCATCGGTCTGGGGGTGAAATGCCGTGCTGAACTGTAGCTTCGTCCCCAAAGAAGCATGTAGACTCCTCCAAAACGCTGACGTGAACCTAGTATCTCTGTCTGATATGATCGAGACTGGAATCCCATGCAGCCTGACAATCTCCCGGATATACAATTCAGCGTACTGAGTCATGGTGAACGTGGTCCTCACTAGTAAGAAATGCGCTGATTTTGTGAGTCGGTCCACAATCACCCAAATGCAGTTCGATCCTCTAACTGTCCTCGGAAATCTCATGATAAAATCCATCGAGATGCTCTCCAACTTCCACTCAGGAATAGGGAGTGGCTTCAGTAACCCAGCTGGTCTCCGATGCTCGGCCTTGACCTGCTGGCAAGTCAAAAATCAGACACAAAGCGATTTATGTCGCGCTTCATGCCCGGCCACCACTAAAAATGTTGTAGGTCCTTTTACATCTTCGTGCTCCCAGGGTGAACAGAGTAAGGTGTTGTGTGAGCCTCTGACATGATCAACTCTCTCAGTGAGTCTTCTGAAGGAACCCAAAAACGACCTCTATACTTCACGATCCCATCACTCACGGTGTATAGTCTGCTGCCCTTCTCCTCATCTCTCAGTCTCCACTTCTTTAATTGTTCATCGCCAGCCTGACCACAGAGGATGCGGTCCAGAAGTGTAGACTGTACTGTCAGAGTGTTCAATCTCGGTGCTCTACCAGCTGTATAGATCTCTAAACCGACGCTCTGAATCTCTCGCTGCAGCGGTCTAGATGCTGACATGTGTGCAATAACAGCTGTCTTCCTACTCAAAGCGTCAGCCACTACATTAGCCTTCCCCGGATGATAATTGATCTCGCAGTCATAATCTTTCACCAACTCTAGCCACCTCCTCTGCCTCATTTTCAGCTCCTTCTGCGTGAAAAAGTACTTCAGGCTCTTGTGGTCGGTGAAGAACTTGCATTTCTCCCCATAAAGATAATGCCTCCAAATCTTAAGTGCAAAGACAACTGCTGCTAGTTGTAAATCATGCGTCGGATAATTCTTCTCATGTACCTTCAACTGTCGGGAGGCATAAGCTATCACTCTGTTATTCTGCATCAATACTGCGCCTAGGCCTAGATTAGACGCGTCTGTGTAAAGCACATACTCCTCTTGCCCAGATGGCATGGCTAAGACTGGGGCTGATATGAGAGCTTGCTTCAAGTTATCAAAGCTTTGCTGGCACTCTGGACTCCAAACGTATTTGACATTCTTCTTAGTCAACGCAGTCAAGGGCACTGAAATAGATGAAAAGCCCATGATGAACTTCCGGTAATATCCTGCCAAACCAAGGAAACTGCGGATCTCAGATGCATTCCTCGGTACAGCCCACTCTCTGACTGCCTCAACCTTAGACGGATCCACCTCTACTCCATTGCTGGAAATGATGTGCCCAAGGAACGCCACTCTCTCTAGCCAGAACTCACACTTGCTGAATTTTGCATATAACTGGCGCTCCCTCAGGACTCCAAGTACTGTCCTCAGATGTCGAATATGCTCCTCCCTGCTCCGAGAATAGATAAGAATATTGTCAATGAATACGATGACTAACTGATCCAGATACGGCTGAAATACATGATTCATGAGATCCATGAAGACCGCTGGTGCATTCGTCAACCCGAAGGGCATCACCAAGAACTCGTAGTGACCGTAACGAGTCCTGAAGGCCGTCTTATGCACATCTTCCTCCTTCACCTTCAACTGATGGTAGCCAGAGCGAAGTTCTATCTTAGAGAATATTGAAGCTCCCTGCAACTGATCAAATAGATCCTCCACTCTCGGAAACGGGTACTTGTTCTTGACTGTTACCGAATTCAGCTCACGGTAGTCAATACA
>KQ996491.1:98846-127819 GCA_001598015.1 Dorcoceras hygrometricum | reverse complement strand
TAGATAAGAATATCGTCAATGAATACTATGACGAACTGATCTAGATACGGTTGAATCCATGAGTCATGAGATCCATGAAGACCGCTGGTGCATTCGTCAACCCGAAGGGCATCACCAAGAACTCGTAGTGACCGTAACGAGTCCTGAAGGCCGTCTTATGCACATCTTCCTCCTTCACCTTCAACTGATGGTAGCCAGAGCGAAGTT
This sequence comes from Dorcoceras hygrometricum, assembly GCA_001598015.1. Taxonomy (NCBI): domain Eukaryota; kingdom Viridiplantae; phylum Streptophyta; class Magnoliopsida; order Lamiales; family Gesneriaceae; genus Dorcoceras; species Dorcoceras hygrometricum. The sequence continues at coordinate 127,612 of KQ996491.1, read as the reverse complement.
CTATCTTAGAGAATATTGAAGCTCCCTGCAACTGATCAAATAGATCCTCCACTCTCGGAAACGGGTACTTGTTCTTGACTGTTACCGAATTCAGCTCACGGTAGTCGATACAGAGTCTCATGTTGTCGTCCTTCTTCTTCACAAACAAGACTGGTTCACCCCATGGAGAGACACTGCGGCGAATGAATACCTTATCCAGCAGTTCCTGAATTTTCTCCTTTAATTCCTTCATCTCAGTAGGTGCAAGACGGTACGGTGCCTTAGAGATCGGCACTGTACCAGGCAGCAATTCAATAGAAAACTCCACTTTCCGATCTGGCGGGATCCCAGAAACATCCTCGGGGAATATGTCGGCATACTCCCTAACAATCTCCACATCAGCAATAGAAGGTCCATCCTCTGCCGTAGTAGCTATAATGCTGGCTAAGAATGATGGGCAGCCGTCGCCAATGAGCTTCCTCACCTGCAAGAATGAAATAAGACGCTTCGTGCCGCCACAAAATCCAACTCTTCCTCTCCAGGAGGTCTAAGATGTACTACTCTGCACTGAAAATCAACAATAGCCTGATTCTCGTCCAGCCAGTCCATCCCGAGAATAATATCAAACTCTGGCATCGGGAACACAATCAGATTGACGCGGAAGGTCCGGCCTTGCAGTATCAACTCTAAATCCCAGACGACACTAGCCGTAGACACCACCTCTCCTGACGGAATCGTCACCAATAAACCTCTTACAAAACTCTCCTGGGCAACATTCTTACGCCTCACAAACTCCTCAGAAATAAAATAATGAGTCGCCCCTGAATCAAATAAGGCCCTGGTAGCTACCCCTAATACAACTACCCTACCTGCGGCATAAATAACACATGCAAAGAACACTAATCACACTATACACAAATCAGGATCACTCCTATTCAATAATGTCACAGGTCTACTACCTAAATCCTCCAAATTCATAATGTAAGCGCAAGGTTACCTGTGATAAGCGTAGTGTATGGGTTCGCCTCCTCTGCTTGCATCACATAAACTCTCCCGGTGGCAGGCTTCTTCATTTGCGGGCACTCAAAAGACAAGTGGCCCGGCTACTTGCACTTGAAGCAGACCCCAACTCCCATCAAGCACTTCCCGGAATGCTGCTTCCCACAAGTCGGACATGTGGGTTTGTCTGTCTGAGCCACAGGCCTTGGAGCCTGCTGTCCTTGGGGTCTTCCAGAAGTAGCGGGCTTCGCCGCTGGTCTCGCGGTCCCTAACAAGATCATCCATTAATATAATTGCAAAAGGGATAACTTCTTAAAAGATTAAATACTGACCCTGGCCTGGAGGTCTATGTGGCCCAGTGAATGGCCTCTTGGGCTGCTGTTGTTGATGATGATGTGCTTGTAAAGGCCTCTTTCTCTGCGCCTCAGCATAAGATCCTTCAGCGTCTGCTCGGATCTAAAGGCTCTCTTCAGTGCAGTGGCATAGTCTGTAGGGTCCGACATCAGCACATCCCTGCGAATAGCGGGGCTCAAACCGTCCAAGAAATGTTGTAGCTTCTCGGCGGGATCGTCAGCGATGAGGGGCGAAAAGTGGCAGCCCCTGTCGAACTTCTTCACATATTCTGCCACAGACATGTCTCCCTGTCGGAGGTTCCTAAACTCCCTCTTCAGCCTCGCCTGTAAGTCTGGCGTAAAGTACTTGTCATAGAAGATCTTTTTGAACTCCTCCCAAGTCAATGAGTCCACATCCACCGTCTTCTCTGCCCCTTCCCACCAGAGGGCAGCGTCATCCTTCAGCTGGAAGATGGCGCAGTTGACCCCGGCAGCATCCTCCAGTCGCATGTATCTGAAGATCGTTTCTAAACTCCTGACCCATCCCTCAGCCACTAATGGATCGGTAGTACCGGTAAACTCCGGCGGCCCCATCTTTTGGAACTTCTCATATGGAATCTCGGTCCTGGAAGCCTGTGAAGTCCCGGTATTCTGTCTCAAAATCTGTGCAAGCCCAGCTAGAACCTGCTCGCTGGAGCTCAGCGGTGATGGTGGAGGCGGGGTAACTTGTCGTCTGGGAGGCATCTGTGGGTTGTAACGAATTTCACTACTTAATCTCAACATGCCTCAAAGTAAATAATATATGCAACAAATAACCTCAAAACATAATCACATCGATATACACATAATAAACATAACTGGAAGAAATCGGCTATTATATAAAGCAGTCAAACACTAACACTTACAGACTTCGAGGCGAGACTCCTTGAGCTTCCTGCAGTCAACTGTAGGCACAACCCAAACCAGAACCATGCTCTGATACCAACTGAAACGTCCCTTACTCTTAAATTATTTTTAATTTAAAAGAGATCATAATTACGGAAAAGAAAAGACTAGGAATATATATTTTTTTCCTTTTTCATTATATACTAACTCCCACATGATAAAAAAATTTAAAAATGAAGAAATAATAGTAAGTCATTGTCATAAGGTTTCTAAGAATAATAAAAGTTTTAACCAACAAAATAAACGTGCGTGATAGCTAAAATTTGTCTAAGTCATAACAATAATCTTCATGCATAAGGAATTATATTTTTCTCAAAACAAGTCGACATATGCTAGAAAGACTGAAAATGCTAAGCGGAAACAATAGGTCGCTGGGTAGGTGCCAAGTCCGGCTGCAATCTGCTCAGGAATCCTGCCCCTCAATCTCGATCTCAACCTCATCTGCACCATCCAAGCATAGTGAGTCTAAAGACTCAACAAGTACAAAACAGGAATAACGAATAATAAATAATACATGCACATGCAAATAAAATAGTCCTACTTAAAATAATTTCTTTTCTGAAATTTAAAAGCATAAACGTATAAATCCTCAATAACGTTAAAATATTTGCATGCATAAAATAAATTTGCTAAAACATTTTTCCTCGTGAATTCCGCTCCTCGACTGTGGTCCATCAACCTCAAGTCACTTGATCAAGCTAATAAACACTAGTACTAGGTTGGAAAGGCACTCCAGTACTCATCTGGAGACCAGACCCGTCAATTGAAAAGGCACTTCAGTACTTATCTGAAGTCCAGACCCGTCATTTTGATATGGCAAGCGAATGTTTCCCGACCCCATATCTGTCATAGAAAAACCACAATCAAGTCACATCATTCGAAATTTTATTTTCCTCATTCATGTCTCAAAATAATTCCTCAAAATTTCTCAAAATGGTTTATTTCCTTAAATCATAACCTTATGCTCATAAAACATTTTATAAAAGTCAATAATGGCATAAAATAGTCAAACATGCTGAATTTATAATTTTTAGGGATTTTATACCATAAATAAATTCCGAAAATTCCATAAATCGCAAAAATTCTAAAAATGCTTAACATCAACTGCAATCAACCTTCAAACATCAAATAAAACAATTCACGAATTTTGGCAGCCCCTAAGACTCAAATTCTCAACTTTCCCGAAAATACCCCGAAAGGACCCATTCTGCGCGACAAAACCTTAAAAATCATATAAAATTCATTTCTTAACCAAATGACCTCAAACATGTACCCACGTAACCCTAACTCGATGGGTAAGCTTCTGGAAGAAACCGAATTCGAAAAAGATGTCTGAGGTGACCACAGTGACGCTCGCAACCCTACTGGTCGTGCACAGGAACAAATCTTGGAGAGGCTAGGGACACCACTTCGAACCAGCCCCTTCCCTTGACTCCAGCACTCGACCAATGCCTCAAACAACTCATGGATAACCCTTAGACCCCTTCCTAACCCTTCTGGACCCGAACCTAACCCATACAAGACTCTTCCTCCTTCCACAAACCCTAGCCGCCATGCAAGCATGAACGGCTCACTCCATGTAACCCACGACCTAGGCTGCCTCCCCTTCCCTCGGCCTCAAGGGCTCACCATGCTCTGTCCAGAGGCCGTTTCCAGCCATGCTTGGACCTCGCATGCCCACCCTAAGCCAAGGAAATCATGGAAGAAGCCGTGACTCTCATCCCACTCCTAGATCTCCTTTCCTTTCGACACCACCCTCTACCTCACGTCCAAATTTATTCCTTGGCTGCCAAGTTCATGAAAATTTTACGTTAGCATGCGGATCAAGCATCATATTCTGAATTTAAAACATCAAATCCTTTAGATCTACACACACAATTTAATATTGCTTGAAAGATGCATCAAGGATGCTTTGTACTTGCCTTAAACCTTGAAAAACTTACAACCAAGATGATTCTTGTTGGGAGGAGGATGGAGGAGCACCACTAGAACACACCAAGGAGTATGCTTGAAGCTTCAAAGGAGGAGGGAAGCTTGGGACATGAAGAAGAATATGGGAGTGATGGGGGGGGGAGGGGGGGAGGGGGGGGCGGCTACAAGGGAGTGGAGGCTACGTTTTCTCTATTATTTTTTTTTGTGAAAGAGTTTTATTGCATAATGGTTTATATTAGGGTCTTATGTGGATTATTTAGAATAGTTAAAGTTGTTACTCAATATAATAAAAGTGTCCACAAAAAAAGTCTACTTTTCCTCCTAGGATTTTCGAAAATTAGGGGGAATAGGTGCAAGTGTGTAAACTTGTATTTTTTTGTAGCAAAAGTGCTAATCATCTGAAAGAATGAAATTCTAAATCCCTCATGGTTTGCAAAAATTTAGAAGTATGTCAAAAACGAAATTCCTCTCCAATGTTCACCTTCTAAAAATAGAAAGTTTCAAGGCATGAGGCATGACTTCGAGAATGAACTCTACTTTTTTTTGTGAATGAAGTGTGTTGAATAATGGTGTCTAGTGGGGTCTTATTGGTGTTATTTAAAATAGCCAAATTTGTTACTCAAAATAATAAAAGTGTCCGCAAAAAAAAGTCTCCTTTTCCTCCTAGGATTTTCGAAAATTAGGGGGAGTAGGTGCAAGTGTGTAAACTTGTATTTTTTTGTAGCAAAAGTGCTAATCATCTAAAAGAATGAAATTCTCAATCCCTCATGGTTTGCAAAAATTTAGAAGTATGTCAAAAACAAAATTCATCTCCAATGTCCACCTTCTAAAAATAGAAAGTTTCAAGGCATGGGGAATGACTTCGAGAATGAATTTAAAAAAAAGAGTCATCGGTGTCCTCGTCAACTCCTTTCCAACCTCGCATCATCTAAATCATGAATCTCAAAAAGAACTCGATGTCGGAATTAAATAAATCAAATAGCATAACTCATGCGAATAAATAAATAAAATAGTAAGGCATGCGATTTAGGTAGGAAAATTCATAGGCGTTACAACCGTAGAACTCCCATTTCTTTCCAGATCGAGGCCTAAACTTCACCACACCATGGAAACAATCAACGGTCGCTCTATTCTCAGTCAGTACATCCATACCCAAAATGCAATCAAAATCTCTAATTCCCAAAACAATCAGATGGGTCATCAAAACATGCTTATCAAACCTAATCAGGCAATCCAATACCACCTCTCGGGACAACAGACTCACACCGGAAGGAGTGGACATGGAGACAACGTCAGACAGTGGGGAAGAACTCAACCCATGCTCATACACAAACAACTCAGAAATGAAAGAGTGTGATGCTCCAGTGTCAATCAAAACTCGTGCAGGAAAATCAAAGATAAGGAATGTACCTTGAATCACTCCTGTAGGCATCTCATCAGCCTGCTCTCTCATCAAAGCATTCGCCTGGGCTTGCTGTGGTCCCGAAAACTGAGGTCTTGAAGGTACTCCAAACCTAGAAGGCTCACGAGGTTGGAATCCAGATCGTTGGGACGGAACAAAAGGCTGCTATCGCTGCGAAGAACCACCAGTGGAACCCTGCTGTGACTGACCCAAAGACTGTCCTCCCATCAAAGGACACGCTCTAGAAAAATGTCCCGGTTGTCCACAGAGATGAAAAAGACCTCAAACTCCACGACATTGCGAAGTCTCATGCTTCCCTCTGCATTGTCCACAAAACACACCGCCAGAACTACTGCCACTAGAACTAACGGAACCAGAGGAACTCGAATGCACCTTCTTCTTATATTGTTTACCTCGGGGCTTGAACCTCTGACGATTCAATTGCTGCGATCCCTGAGGAGACTGAAACGATTGCGACACATCTTGCATCGGTTGAAAAGAGTGCCCCATTGACGGCTGCACCGGAGCCTGTGCCTCCAACAAACTCTCCTCAATATCTACAGCCCAATCCACGACCTCAGCATAAGTCGCAGGTGAACCAGACAACACCATCCGGAACAGATCAGGCCTCAAATCCTTCAGAAACTTGTTCCTCTTAGTCCTGGTTAGCAACATGGGGAACATACATCAAAAGCGAAGAGAACTGTCTGGCATACTCGGCCACATTCATATTCCCTTGCTTCAAGTTGTCAAACTCTCGTTCACGGCTATTGTAGTAGGACTCTGGGGTATACTCCTGTCGAAACGCTGCACAAAAGCTCTCCCAAGAAATCACAGCCCCACTCTCACGCAAGATACGGGAAGTACCTCTCCACCAGCGCTGCGCATTATCTCTAAACTGCAACACCGCTAGATTCAATCTCTTCTCAGGATCGTACTCCAAAGTATCAAACAATTCTTCCATCTGAACTAGCCAACCCTCGGCCATCAAACCTCCTTTAGCGCCCGCGAACGTAGGGGGATTTGTCCTCTGAAACCTAGCCAAGACTATCTCCATCTCGCCAATCTGTCTCGTCACATCCTCAACCTCTGCCTGTCTCTCACGGCGACGCAAAGGAATATTCTGCTGAATGCCCTCATCACTATCCGAGGCCCTAGACTCCTCAGCGGAACGTCTAGCAGTCTTACCTCTACCTCTCCTCGGCGGCATCTAAACAAGTCTCAGGGTAAGAACTAACAGCAGATAATCACAGAGACAAATAAAATAATCACATATGCCACAGAGTCAATCAAAATCAAATCCAAACTCTGTGCCTAGACTCGAGTGTGATCAAATAAAAATGAGATTATCCCAGTTTAAGCTCTGATACCAAAAGTGTCAGGCCCCGTGCAAATTAACAAGGATTAATAGCACAATTAAGCACAAAAACACGGAAGCATAAAACAGGGCTAAACAAATTTTCAAAATAAAGTTGGGCCTGAACCAAATCATATCTTCAAAATACGATTTAAATCCAAACTCATTCAACAACAGGAAATCTCAAATAACAATTCAGATACAGATACCCAAATACATAAAAACACAGGGCATTTCGTGGTTCAATACATAATATAATAACTGGGACTCAAGGAAATGGGGATCGACCAGCTGAAGTTCCAGTCTGTCCAGCTTGGTTACCTGAAGATCCTGCAACTGGGCAACACAGACCCAAAAAACAAAAGCAGGAAAAGAAAATACGAGGTCAAGCCTCAGTACGAAGAGCTATCTAAAAACAACAATTCATGCAACGTGCTATATCTCAAGTTATGAAATGCATGAGGCTGCCAAAGGAATCGGTCAACAAGGCCTGCTAATCAGCTGGCAGTACATCTCAATCGAGCCTCTATACCCGCACAGTGTATCAACCGGGGAAATCATCGGTCCATGATCTTCAGGCCCGTCAGCCATCACAGCTTGGTGGTATTCAGACACAACCAATCGGTCGGTCACCACTCCGATGATAGCGTTGGACCTTTCAGGCACGACAAATCCGTCTGCCGATCACAACGTGGCTCTATCTCAGGTCATCAATCAATCAATCTGGCTCAATATGTATGCATGAATGCCATTCAATAATCAATTCTCAATGCATACAATATCAATACGTGAAAACAGAACATCAATAAACCACACAAGGTAACATCTGTTCATGTAAACACAGCATCATCTCAAACAGATCTCAATAACAAGAAATATAGGCATGATCATGCTCATAGCTGTTTACAGCAGCTCAACTCGTACCTCAATTTCTCAAATTCTACCTCTACAGATCCTACTCAGGCATGGCAATTCCAGCATACACAACCAGCTTCCTCCACTGGTCACGTCCAACACAGCAGGGACTTCCCTGGAGCTCAAATCCAGAAGCTTACACGGACAGGAGATTGCTCTACTCAGCTGTAGCGAGATCACACAAATCCCAGCTTCTTCGTGCTTCTCCTCTAACGTCAATTCAAGCCACGTAACTGGTATCAATCGAAAGAGCCACTCAGGACGATCTCAACGCCACCAGTCTCGCTTCAAACAACGGCGAAAATCGACGACAATCTACCGGAGAAGGGTTCGAATGAATAGTAACTATCGAGGGTTTCGAAGAACGAGATAAGAAATATCAGGTTCAATACGCTAAGTGTTTAGCAGCACTTTATATATAAATCCTCGAATCACTACTGTCCTAAGCGATTCAAATCTTTGCTTAAGCTAAGGCACAAATCCTCTAAAAGCTGATACCAGCTTTTGCCCTCTGCTGATACAATGCAAGCATTCCAACGCTCTTCCAACTCATATAGCAAACGACGTCGCGCCAACTTAACAAAACGACGTAGCATCGGGACACGTCACCTCGCTACCAACGGCTGATCAACAAACCAGCAGCTGAATAAAACAACGCATGAGATCCCTCAATAGTAGATGTCTAACGCGACAACGGCTGATCAACAAACCAGCAGCTGAATAAAACAACGCATGAGATCCCTCAATAGTAGATGTCTAACGCGACCAACAGCTGACGCTAAAAATTACACCCAAAACTTTGTCGTTCCAACTTATCAAAACGACGTAGTTTCGATACCCGCTAAGAAACACGCTAGCGAAACCAACAGCTGGTTCCTGTTCACAAAACTTCGTCGCTTCAGAGTCCCTTAGCGCTCTCTACTGACCATCGCAACTAAAATACCAACGTTTGAAATCCACGTCAGCATTGCTGCTGCTTCCTACAAAAACGCAACGTCTGAAATACCAACAGCTGACGCGATCGCTCACCGATGATGCAAAAGCCGAACAGATATCTCTCCCGCGACATCTGAACTCCAAATTCGATGCTGATCTCACCCGAGAACCAGCAACTCACAGCTGATCAACTCTAAACCAAATCTGAACACCAGAAATCACAATTTCGTGACAATTTTAATCCAAAAGCTGATTAGCCATTAAATCATACTTACAAGAATTTCTAGTCCTCACAGTTACGCTTCAAATGAGAAACCTGTTTTCACAATTGAATCCGTTTTGTTTTCCAGTACAGTTTCTTTTAGAGAAATCTGGTTCTATTTCAGCGATTGTTTTTCAGTAGTCAAATCTGATACTCAGTAAGTTTTAAAATGGGAAGCGAGTTTTAAAAGAAGTGAATCCTGTTGATTTTCAAAGGAAATTTCAAAGAAGATTTCAAAGGATAAGCAGTTTGAAGGAACAAAAGTTTATTTTAAGGATTTATGGATAGATAACAGACGGTCATGAGGAAGGGTGAGTGCCTGGCTGACGAACCAGTGTGCCCCTTCAACAGCAGGAAGGATCAGGATTACGGATTGACGGATCTGTATACCCCTTCACAATGAGCTATATGCTAAGAACTGATATCAGAAGTCATTTGATCAAGTGCACATTGGACCTAAGGAGAGCTTCTAAGCCATAAATCATAAAGTTTAAGAAAATAATGAAGGGATCTGGGTTATTGTCCCCGCATCCAAGCTTACGAAAGTTATGAAAGAAAGTTAAAGAAAGAGTTTACGAAAGAATGCTTATGATTAAATGAAGTTCCTTTAAACTCAGTTATGAAAATGTTCAGATATCTGCCTGCGTTAAATGACTTTGTTATTATTCAGATTTTACTTGCTGAGCCTCTAGGCTCATTAGCTTTTAAAATGGTGCAGGTGAGACAGTTAAGGGACAAGCGAAAGGTGGAAGCTGAGACAGCTGGGTGGTGAAGTATTTATCTATGGACAGCGTTTTCCTGTGTCTTAGATGTTGTTTTCTTTTATCTTAGACATCTGTATTAGATCTATTGCAACAGTAGTAAATTCATATAGAATTTCAGATGTTGTAATATCGCATTTGCAGTATATATGAAATCTGTTTTCCGCAAAATTTCAGTTCTTGGCGCCGAAAGTGTGTATGTCAGTTTTGTGTTTGTATTTCGAAGTTTTTCTAAGTTATAAGAAATACAGCTTATAATAAATTGCCGTTTAGCCTTTCTTTTTATTTTGAAATTTTAATTCACCCCAAATCCGTGACCCCGTGGGTTCGGGTGCTCACAACATGGTATCAGAGCAAAGTTCCTGAGATAAACACATGCACTGTCAGTTGGATCAGATTTCATCGACCGTTTCTCCAAAGCTGTGAGTTTATTTTTCAGAGCATTGTATTTAAATTTTTAGCATGTTCTGATAATTATATGTGGTGGATTACGAGCTATAGATTATAAGATGTCAGGAAGAGGAAGAGGTAGAATTGGTAATCCCTTAGAGAAAACCAGTCCTGACAGTAATGCTAGTATCGCTCAACTCCTAAGACTGCTGGTAGAGCAAACCGGCAGAGGTAATGGCCAATATTCTAGCAGTCGAGGACCAAGCCATGATGATCCCCAAGAAAAGTTCAGAAGACAGAAGCCAAAGGAGTTTAGTGGTACAACAGATCCATTAGTTGCTGAAAGCTGGATCAAGTCGATGGAGGTTATTTTTGAGTATCTCCAAATTCCAGATTTTGATAGGCCTAGATGTGCTATCTACATGTTAAGAGATGACTCCATGATTTGGTGGGAATGAGCCAAACTGTCTGTGGATTTGTTGAATCTTACTTGGGAAGATTTCAAACAAGTATTCTTTGAGCAATACTTCACGGCAGATAAGAGGTCTGAATTGAAGAGGGAGTTTTTGACCCTGAAACAGGGGATCATGACAGTACAGGAGTACGTGCGGGCATTTGAAAGAGGATGTTACTTTGTGTCTTTGATAGGTAATGACCCGGAAGAGAAGTTAAGCTTGTGGAAGGATTGAAACCTATGTTCAAGATGAATGTTAGGCTATCTGTGCCCAAGACTTACAGAGAAGCAGTGGATAGAGCCCTGCGAATTGAAATAGACTGGAAAGATGTTCACGAAAAAAGGCAGCAGAAGAGGCAGACCTTTCAGCAGAAAGATCAGAGGCCCTTCAAGAAACAGAATAAGAATCAGCAGAGGCCTCAAGAGCAGAAACCTCTACCGATCCAACCCATTAGTGCAGTTCCAGCCAGCAACAGCAGAACCGTGTGTCCCAAGTGTCAGAAGATACACCCTGGTCAATGCAGACTTGGATAGAATGTCTGCTACAGATTTGGGTTGCCAGGGCATATTTTGAAGAATTGCCCAAAGTCAAGGAAACTGGTGACCAGTAGAGCCTATGTGATGACCGCTGATCAAGCCAACCCTGACTCGACAGTAGTTACGGGTAAGATTATGATTGCTGGATTGTCTTCTATGGCTTTGATAGATTCAGGAGTTACTCATTCCTTTATAGCAGCCAAGTTTGCTAAGAAGTTACCCATTAAGCCTGACCAAATATCTATAGGCTTTTGTGTAACAGTACCTTCGGAGAAGAGTTAGTATCTCATGATTTGTTTCGAGGTTTAGAACTTAGACTCCAAGGGCATTTGATTACTGCCGATTTAATTGTGTTACCAATGCCTGAGTTTGATATGATTTTGGGAGTAGACTGGTTGACTAGGTATGGATTAGTGATAGACTTTAAGCTCCGAACAGTAGTGGTAAACCACCCAGAGGTGATCCATTTGAGTTTGAAGCCAATCAGGTTTGGAGGATTCCCCGTATTATATCAGCTCTTAAGGCTCAATGCTGTTTAAGGATAGGAGGGTAGGATTTTTGGCAAGTTTGTCGTCCTTAGAAACGATTAGTAAGCCCCAACTTTCAGATGTGGAGGTGGTGAGCGAATTTCCCGAAGTCTTTCCAGAAGATATTCATGGATTACCACCAGACAGAGAACTGGAATTTTCGATTGACTTAGTTCCAGGAGCTGCTCCAGTTTCGAGACCATCCTATCGATTAGCTCCCAGAGATGAAGGAATTAAAGGAATAGATACAAGATCTGTTGGATAAGGGATTTATTAGACCAAGTACGTCCCCCTGGGGAGCACCTGTTCTTTTTGTTAAGAAGAAAGATGGAAGTCTAAGGTTATGTATAGATTATCGGGAACTGAATAAGTTGACCATTAAGAATAAATATCCCCTTCCCAGAATTGAGGATCTTTTTGACCAGTTGAAAGGGTCAGTAGTCTTTTCTAAGATTGATTTAAGGTCTGGTTACCACCAGTTAAAGATTAAGGCATCAGATGTCTATAAGACAGCCTTCAGAACTCGTTATGGTCACTATGAGTTCTTAGTAATGCCTTTTGGACTTACGAATGCTCCATCAGCTTTCATGGATTTAATTAATAGAGTTTTCCAACCATTTCTGGACCAATTTGTAGTCGTATTCATATATGACATCTTAGTATATTCTAAGACCAGATCTGAGAATGTAGACCATTTGAGGACAGTGCTTCAAGTCTTGAAGAGTTATGGTCACTATGAGTTCTTAGTAATGCCTTTTGGACTTACGAATGCTCCATCAGCTTTCATGGATTTAATTAATAGAGTTTTCCAACCATTTCTGGACCAATTTGTAGTCGTATTCATATATGACATCTTAGTATATTCTAAGACCAGATCTGAGAATGTAGACCATTTGAGGACAGTGCTTCAAGTCTTGAAGAATAAGCAATTGTTTGCTAAATTCAGCAAGTGCGACTTCTGGTTGGAGAAAGTTGCATTCTTAGGTCATATTATATCTAAGGATGGATTAGAAGTTGACCCAGCTAAGGTATAAGCTGTTCGCGACTGGCCAGTACCAAAATCTGTTTCAAAGATAAGGAGTTTCTTGGGATTAGCCGGATATTATAGGCGATTTATCCAAGGATTTTCTAAGATAGTTGTTCCCTTGACCTCGTTGACAAGAAAGCTGGTTAAGTATGAATGGAATCCAGAATGTCAAATCAGTTTTGACAAGTTGAAGCAAGCGCTGATAGAAGCCCATGTGCTAACCATGCCATCTGATCAAGGGAAGTTTGTTATCTATACAGATGCGTCAAAGATGGGTTTAGGTGTTGTACTGATGCAGGACCGGAGAGTGATTTCCTATGCTTCTAGACAACTTAAGGATCACGAGAATAATTATCCTATGCATGAATTAGAGTTGGCAGCTGTAGTGTTTGCCCTTAAGATTTGGAGACATTATCTCTATGGGGAGAAGTGTGAAATATTTACTGATCATAAGAGCCTCAAATATTTCTTCACCCAGAAGGAATTGAATATGAGGCAGAGAAGATGGCTAGAGCTGGTGAAGGATTACGATTGCACAATCAATTATCATCCAGGAAAAGCCAATGTGGTGGCAGATTCCTTGAGTAGGAAATCTGTTGGATTAGCTCAGCTCTTTGTTCAGAGACCATTGGCTTATGATATTGAGAAGTCTGGAATAGAAGTAGTGCCCAGCGGTAGAACTATGGTTTTGGCAGATCTCTCCATAAGATCAAATCTGATAGACCAGATTCGAGAGGGACAACCCAAGGATGAGCAACTTCTGAAGTGGATTAAGCAAGATAGAGAGAGAGGCAGCAACCTCTACTTTTCAGAAGAAGGAGTAGTCAGATTTCATGGCATGATCTGGGTGCCTCAGGTAGATACGCTGAGAACAGATCTCATGACAAAGGCCCATACAGCCCCATATTCTGTACATCCAGGTAGTACTAAGATGTATAAGGACCTCCAGAAATTGTATTGGTGGCCAGGAATGAAGCGAGACATTGCCAGATTTGTCTCTGAGTGTTTGACTTGTCAATTGGTGAAAGCTGAACACCAAGACCAGCAGGATTATTGAAGCCACTGCCTATTCCAGAATGGAAGTGGGAGTGTATAGCGATGGATTTGTATTTGGTCTACCTAAGACTCTTCAAAGATATAACTCTATTTGGGTTAATAGACAGACTCACTAAGTCTGCTCACTTTTTACCAGTTAAGACAACATATGATGTGAGTAGATATGCAGATCTGTATGTAAAGGAAATTGTAAGGCTGCATGGTGTTCCAGTTTCCATAGTATCGAATAGAGATCCAAAGTTACCTCAGCTTTCTAGAAAAGTTTGCATAATGCTATGGGTACAAAGCTGACCTTTAGCACAGCTTTTCACCCACAGACAGATGGTCAATCAGAAAGGGTGATTCAGATTGTAGAAGATTTGCTTAGAGCATGTATTATAGATTTTTAAGAGAGTTGGGATCTAAAGCTACCATTGGTAGAATTTGCGTACAATAACAGTTTTCAAGCATCTATCCAAATGGCTCTATATGAAGCTCTCTATGGACGTAAATGTAGAACACCTCTTCATTGGGATAAAGTTGGCGAAATAGATGGTTTAGGACCAGATGTAGTGGAGAAAACAGCAGAAGCTGTTAGAAAGATAAGAGAACGAATGAAAGCTGCTCAAAGTTGGCAGAAGAGTTACGCAGATAATAGGAGAAAAGATCTGAATTTTGAAATCAGTGATCATGTATTTCTGATAATTGCTCCAATGAAAGGAGTAATGCGTTTTGGAAAGAAAGGAAAGCTGAGTCCAAGATATGTTGGACCGTATGAGATTTTAGAAAGAGTAGGAACGCTAGCTTATCTTTTAGCATTGCCCCCGCAGCTGTCAGCAGTGCATAGCGTTTTTCATGTTTCAACTTTGAGGAAGTATATTCCTAACCCTTCGCATGTGCTAAGCCATGAGCCAATCCAGTTAGCACCAGATTTAAGTTATGAAGAGAGACCAGAGAAGATTCTTCTTCGAAAAAATAGAAAGCTAAGAAACCATAGTATTCCAATGGTTAAGATACAATGGTCTAACCAGTCGGAGCGAGAAGCTACGTGGGAGACAGAAGCTGATATGCTTAACCTTTACCCATATTTGTTTGGTAAGTAAATTTCGAGGACGAAATTTCAATAAGGAGGGTAGAGTTGTAACGCCCCAAAATCTGTCGGAACACGTAAATGAATCTTATTTATTTCAAGGGTCAAAATGATAATTTAAATATTAGCATAAGCTATTTTATGAAAGTTGATTTTACTGATTTCATAATTGAAGTACGACGCAGCAAGTTCCAGTAGATGTCACTCCAAGCGCAACTCATGAGCAGATTTTAGAAACTAGTTTAAATGATTTTAAGGAGGACAAAATGATTTCTTTTTAAAAAGGGTTTGGTAGATTTGCAAATTAAAATATTGAGAGGGAAATTTTACTCAAATTCATAACTTTAGGTAAGGTGTGTCATGCTTGAGGAATACACCTCATTTGCCACTAATATCTCCCATATAAATACTTGTTACGAAGGAAAAGTTCATTTTCATTTGCAAATAGAAAACTCTTTTGTGTTCTTTCAAATATCTTCAAAGAAGCTCGTGTGATTGCTTGAGGAGGAGGAACTCTGTGGGAGCAAACTGCTGTCGTAAAGCTCAGTTCAAAGGCAAGTAAAAGCTGATCCTTTGCTACACCATTTGAAGCATATAATGATTTTCTCATTTATGGATCTGCTTGCCTATATGTTAAAGACATGTTTAAGTTTATGTTTACGAATGTTCAAAGAATATTTACGTATGTTTAAAGAAAAGAAAGATTGGGTTCAAAAGATATGTTTTCTGCTTCCAAGTTTCCCAGAATGTTTTAAGAAAGTGTAAGATGTTTTCAATGTACTGAGCAGTTCAGATTTGAATCATGCATGTTCATGAATGTTCTTCTTTCTGGTGAATGGTAGCATCTGAACTGGACTCTATGTAATCGGTGAGGCTAGTCGAATCAGAATCTAAGTCTGGTTTGATAGGCAGAACTGGTATCGTAGATGTCGTTTGTGATGTTGCAGCACCAAGTTCTTAGTCAGATTTTGTTTCCTATGTCAGCAAATGAATTTCATATTTAAAATCAGCAGTTTTCATTTCAGCTGATGTTTTCGCTACACCTTAGATTTTGGTCAGATTTCACAGTAGTAAATACTTCACTGCTGAGTCCCTTGCGATTTTTCATTGACATCTGAGTTGACCAAATTAGTTGCGTTGACATCTGAATTGACCATGTCGCAGCTGTTTTATTCCTAAAAACTATTCCTGCGTTGACATCTGATTGACCAACGAAATATGTTTTTATTGTTAGAGATATATTTCCATAGTCAGATCTGTTTCACGTTAACAGTACTATTCCTTGTTGTCAAATCTGTTCAGCGCTACGTGATGGTCCCAGAAATAGGATCAATATATGAACAGAAGTTCAAAAAAGGGGGGGTTGAATGAACTCCTTCGATTTTTGAAATCTTTTAAAATGTTTTACACGCACGGCTTAACTTAAGTCCGAGTTACCAGACTTAAGATATCTCAGTTTTATGCAAGTCTTTCGGCCAACAATGTTTGTGCGGAAAAAGGCCAATTAACTTGTGAACAGTAATAATATGTAAATGCAATATTCGAGAACGTAAAATAAAGAGATAAGAGTTCAGGATTTTTTTCTGGAAGTTCGGACTTCAATGTCCTACGTCTCCCCTTCTTCCTCCTCGGAAGGTATCACTAGAAGATTTGATGAAAGTAGGCCTTCTACAAACACCCGATCCCGCAACCAGCAGCTACGAGAACCCCTAGTATCTCCACACCAATCCAAGCAGACGCAGCTGCTGGTTTACAACACTTGGTAATATTTTCAAACGGCTTTTGAGAGCACGTTTGTTACAGACTCAATAAGATATTACAATGAAATGCACGTATTTGAGACTGTAAATTTCTCTGGTTTCTAAACACAGAAACTCGATTCAAAGGTTGAACCAGAGAATGACTCGAAGGTATATCAATGAAAAACAACAGTATGTTCTTTGAGTCTTCTGAGCTTTAAGGAATAGCTCGAGAATACAATTTGGCAGCGTTTCAGCGATAGCGATGATGAGTAGTTTCTTCAATTCAAAACATCTGCTATTTTATCTGTCGCGGTAAACAAAATTAAACCACTTGCAAATTTTTCAGCAATGACGATGTCATCAAATCTGTTCCTCTACTTTAGCTGACGTCATCGTATCTGTTATATGACCATTGAAGTTAGATCTGATGGTGACGTCATGATTTCTGATATTTCTACTGTAGCTGACGTCATCGAATCTGTTGAAAACAAACGATGTCGTGTTGAACTAACTGTTACGAAACTGTCGATAGCAAACGTTACTCGCACTGTTTCCAAAAACAATACTGTAGCGAAATCTGGTGTCAGCAACGATGAAAGTACTGGTACAAGATCTGTCGAATATACTTAACAATGAATACGACCCTTTCGGTTGATAGAATCCTTTACTGTTTCAATACCTGTTGGCAGGTATTATCACCGATACAATAATCAAGTGCTGTTGGCAGATATCATTAATCTCAATGCTCCATTAACAGTAGATTTCTGACCCGATAACCCGAATAACCAAATCAATAAGTCCACTGTTCCAAGATCCGATTCTGATCAACCCGAATTCATAACTGTAACTCAAAACAATCACTGTTGTCAGCAACCTCTAATCTCTGTGAGAAGATTATTCGAAATTCATCGTTTAGGTCCAAATATTTTCTTATTTTTGTTATCACCAAAACTATAAATTTTATCCTAACAATTTCCCCCTTTTTGGTGATGACAAAACTTAGCAGCCAATAAAAATAAATTTGCAAAGTAAATCTCACAACGACTGCTGAAGACAAATTTCATTAACTGAAAAAATGTTACAAAAGATTTGTACAATAAACTAATGTCCTCTTCTCCTTAGTCTTCTTAGTCTCTTTTCCCTTTCCCTTTCTCTTTCCCATCTATCTGCCTGTCTATCTGCCTCTCGAATCATTTCCGCAGCCTCTTCCACACTGGGAACACGTCCATGGCCTGAACTGCTTTCACCTTGGTTAGCCGGAGTAGGTAAAGGGCGGCGTTCCACACGAATAGGAGGCGGGCGGCGGCTGATACTCCCTATTTCCCCATTTTTGGCATCACCGCCACGTATGTGGTCGACGATGTCACCAATTTGGGTGGAGAGGCTCAGGAGATCTGCTGCTATTTTCTATTGAAAATCTAACTGTTCACTCCTTATAGCAAGAATATGTGTATCCAAAGCAGTGATCTTGGCATCTTGCTCTCTCTGACCCTTCTTGATCGCCATTAAATCTTGAAAAACAGTGGCTACTAGAGCCAGCAAACCCTTCTTGAGATCATTCATTTGCATTGCTTGAGTGACACCCTGCCTCTCTTGAACTCTACAAGCATCCTGAAGTGACTGGCGGAGCCAACTGGCGCTGATGCTTGAGAATCTGCTTGGGCATTCAAAGGTATATCCGCAGAATCAAAGTGCATAGAGACATCAGTAGAGGACGAAGAAGATTCTTGAGGCTGATAAGTGGCCGGAGAAGATGCTGGACTCTGCACAAAATATAGTCGCTCCTTCTGTGCAACACTTGGAAAGATAGTAGGGCCCAAAGAAAATTGCAAATCATGCTCAACAGAATCAACCTCTTGAAAAATTGGAGAGGGAGACCGATAGACTGTAGATACATCTGAGGATACTAGCTCCACCTCTTCATCACCCGTTATATCAACTTCCTGTATATCTCCCGAGTACCTCTGTACAACTGAATCAAAAAAATTATGACAAGCCATACCCTGTGCAAACATGCTGAGAAAATCTGCTGGAATACGTTCAATTCCCAAATTATATACAGTAATATCTTGGCAAATATCTTCTCTCACTGGTCGCAGACCACCAAACATACTAAATTGAACGATTTCTGTACAAACCGTGGTCCATTGCCAAGTCCTGATCAACCACGGCGCTGCTTCCCAATATTGTACAGGCTCAATAAAATGGACGTGCGGAACAAAAATGTTGTCAATGGCCGGTTCTGGCATCTTCCTTTGATTCAAAAATAACGACAAACGGCAACTGCTATTCCAAAAATTAGGACCCTGAAGAGGCGTCCAAACTCCATCGATCAAAAACATAGGCCTTACCCAGCATGTGGATTTTGCCGCAGAATAGAATCGGGCTAGAACAGCACCGCTATCAATAGAAGATTCAAAGACTGAGGAGGCGCATGGTTGTTCCATTGGTAGTCCATGCACACGCTGCTGTGCCAATAGGTCTTCCAAATATATGGAATGGGCATCAGACAGGAGATCGATGATTTGAGAGGTCGTTGCGGTCCAAGGCTGGCCAGGAGCAAAAAATTTCTTATGAGACTCTAAAAACCTCCTCAACAACAGTTCTCTATATTTCGCCAAGATATACCCCTTTCTCTTCACAGCCATTGCTAACAAATCTGTCTCCGCCCACTCCAGCATGAGTTTCTCTTTTGCTTTTAACGCCAATAGAGCATCAAAATTCGACAAAGTATTTAAACTGAAAGAATTCCACTACATCGACCATCACCTGGTCCCTGATCCTGATCAAAAACTCGATATCTCCACAGATTAATTCAACCAACTCACGGGCTGTATTCCCTCGAATAGGTTCATCTTCCTCCAAGATGGCTTTCCCTTTATCATGAGTGGAAATGCGGGGAAGGCTGGTAAGATGTACATCACGCTCCCGAACTTCAGTGATTGAAACGGATTCACCAAGCTGAATCTTGGTAATCTCTGTGGCAGTAATCGATGGCAGCAACATATCATCGGAGATTTGTAGCAGTGTAGATCATCGATTGACATGAGCTCCTCGTTGGTAAACATGCTGCTAACAGCTCTGTTCATGTCCTTGACAACCACTGGACTTGTGCTACCCGCAACTTCTGTGATAGTCCTTGTCCCAACAATCTCTGGCTCACTGGTTCTGGAGACAAAATCATCTAACCACTTAGCAAAATCTTCTGTAAACATTGTATCATCAACACCCTGTCCTCCGTGCTCTTCCTCATTAACGCCCAAGTTCAAAGTCTCCTCCAATACCTGTTCGATAATTATATCTACCTCATCAGTGGGCTTAACAGCAGCTTCATCAGTGTCTTTAGCAAGTTCCTGTGTGTCCATTGTTTCATCATCAGAGCCCGTGGGCAAAGTCAATCTCCTCTTTCGTGATTTTTGTTTGGGCGCAGGAGATTTGATAGTAGCCACAGTAGGGGTAGGATCAATAACCTGAATGGGCACCACATCCTGTGCCACAGGCATAATATCCAGACTGGCCTGTGAAGAGGAGGATTTGGTCTTCA
Organism: Dorcoceras hygrometricum; assembly: GCA_001598015.1. Classification (NCBI taxonomy): domain Eukaryota; kingdom Viridiplantae; phylum Streptophyta; class Magnoliopsida; order Lamiales; family Gesneriaceae; genus Dorcoceras; species Dorcoceras hygrometricum. The sequence goes on along the minus strand of KQ996491.1, from coordinate 107,446 downwards.
CGGTGCGCCTCTTCTTTGGAATAGCCGGCGCAATATCCTCAGTGGCCACTCTCTTCTTTGATCCGGAAACTTCAGAAATAACCTTGACAGGTGTATTATCAGCAGATGAGGACTGCTTTGTAGACTTGGATTTCCTCTTCAAAGTACCCTCACTAACCATCCCCTGCTCCTCACGAGCATCAATTGTGGTATTCGTGGCAATGTAAGTGTTTACTGTTTTCATAGACAGAATTTTTGCAAATGGGAAAGGAACACCTTCTCCCAGAGCAATAGCAGGGATGCCCTTCAACAAAACACCAATTTGTGCAGCAAAGCCCTTAGCTTTCCTCTGAAACTTATCCACCATGTCTTTCAATACATTGAACAAAACCTTGCCCCAATTCACCTTCAATCCATAATGAATCGCCGTCATCATCTGGAACCGTTCAGTGGTGACAGCATCAAATGAGCCCGCCTTAACAGTGACAGCCTTTGCCAAAATATCATTCAACAATCAAAATTTATATTTCATGGGTTTCTTCTTCCCATGAATTTCAACTTGCACACCCTTTTTCGAGAAGAAGCTCCTCGCATCATACACCCTATCCTTTGGTACCTCAAAAAAGTTCACAACCCCTTCCGTGGGTAACTCAAAAACATGTGCAAACTGAGCCTGAGAGATAGAGAAGAACTTTCCTGATACTGCTCCAGTGATATCTTCACCCTGTACCAATGCTGTTTCAAAGAACTGCTCTAGCTCCTTATCATATAGTACTGATTCACACCCCAGAAACCCTCGTAGACCACTGGCCTCCAGTTATTTGAACATGTTGAGCATGCCATCATGGTCAGGAATCATCAAAACCGATTCAAAGTTAATCTGATACGAGTTGACAAAGAATATGGATGCCATTGTAGTCGATTTAGAATGCAAGGAATGCCTGAAATAAGATTTTCTGCACAAGAAAATACGAGAGCACAAGAACAAGAGAATACGAGAGCAAGAGAATGCAAAGAGTACGATTGCACAGTAAGTTTAGTAAATATTTGAAATGCCTTAAATAAAGATGGTGAATATGAACCGTGAGGAGGGAGAAGGAATGTTGGTGTGACTATGCGAATGAAGGGCAACACGTGTCAATCATCCGACGGGGCGTACTATTTGTAGAAAAGATTTTGCAAATATTTTACCCGTACGGGAAAAGGTTAAAATAAAATCGACGCGCCAAAATCTTTAAAACATCACACCTAAGCAAATATGTTTTTAATGTTTCACGGGATGGAGTGGAATCTGTTAACAGATAAGCATCAATTGTGTACAGGAGAAATCTGTTGACAGATCTCTCCTGTTCAATTGACTTCACGCTTAACAACACAGAGACCAAGTTCCCCCTACGATGTGCATCCCTTAATCAGCAATGCTTACGTAAGCAGTGTTGTTCCTTGTGAACATATGACCAGAGGCTGACGTAATCATTGTTGTTTCTTGTCGAATAGCCTTCCAATGATAGCGCTGACATAAGCATCATTGTTCCCCCTGAACATATAACTCGATGCTGACGTAAGCAGAGCTGTTCAACCTGCAAAAAATTGTTAATGCACAGACCATTTTATGGCAATTCTAAGAGACCTAATATGTTCCTAAAGTAGGAAAACTTAGCGTCTGGCAGAGGTTTCGTGAAGATATCAGCAACTTATTGCTCAGTCGACACGTACTCCAACCGAACGCCCTTCTTCATTACGTGGTCCCTTATGAAGTGATGCCTAATGTCTATGTGCTTTGTTTTGGAATGTAGCACAGGATTCTGGGTGATCGCTATCGCACTTGTGTTGTCACAGAGAATAGGAGCTTCGGAAGCATCAATGCCATAATCCTTAAATTGATGTTGAATCCAGAGGATTTGTGCACAACAACTGCCAGCAGCAAGGTACTCTACTTCGGCTGTTGACGTGGCAATTGACGTCTGATTCTTACTGAACCAGGAGATTAGTCGATCCCCTAAGAATTGACATATTACACTTGTGCTCTTGCGATCAATCCTGCAACCTGCGTAATCTGCATCACTGTAACCGATTAGTTGAAATCCTGAGTCTTTGGGATACCAAAGACCCACGTTGGAAGTGTCCTTTAAGTACTTGAGGATTCTTTTAACAGCAATATAATGTGATTGCTTTGGCTCCGCTTGGAATCTAGCACACATACAGACAGCAAACATGATGTCTGGTCTGCTAGCAGTTAGGTAAAGCAGAGAGCCTATGATACCTCGATACAAAGATACCTCTATGGCAGTTCCAGCTTCATCTTTGTCCATATTAATTGAAGAGGTTGCTGCTGCTGAGCAGTTTTCCATGCCAAACTTCTTTAGAAATTCTTTCGTATATTTAGCTTGGTTAATGAAGATTCCATTTTCTAGCTGTCGAACTTGTAATCCCAGAAAGAAAGTTAGCTCCCCCATCATGCTCATCTCGAATTTATCCTGCATGAGCTTGGAAAATTTCTTGCACAGTGTGGGGTTAGTTGACCCAAAAATAATATCGTCAACATAAATCTGAACTAATAAGACGTGATCATCCTTAATAAATTTGAACAACGTCTTATCGACTGTGCCTATAGTGAACTTATGCTCAAGAAGAAAATTAGTGAGTGTATCATACCAGACTCTGGGTGCTTGCTTCAACCCATATAGAGCCTTGTCCAGTTTGTAAACAAAATCTGGATTTGTATGATCTATGAAGCCAGGAGGTTGTGCAACATACACTTCCTCTGTCAAGACGCCATTTAGAAAGGCACTCTTGACATCCATCTGAAAGACCTTGAAGTCTTTATATGCAGCATATGCAAGGAACATGCATATGGCCTCTAATCTATACTGTTGCGTTAGCTGTTGATGTATTAGCAGTAGCATTTGCTGTAGCAAGATCTGTTGGAGTTGCGTTCGTTTGCATGATGCGTGACGTATCAAGATCTGTTGGAGTTGCGTTGCTTTGCATGATGCGTGACGTATCAAGATCTGTTGGAGTTGCGTTGCTTTGCATGATGCGTGACGTAGCAAGATCTATTTGAGTTGCATTCGCTCCAGCTGCCGTAAGATCTTGTTGCGCAATAGTATTTTGTGTATCTACTATTGGTTGTTCTTCAGCTGTGAATCTTTGTTGTGACACGTCATCATCAGATTCTTCAAGGCTTGTTGATTCCAGACGTGTGCACAAGTCGTGTAAGCTTGCAGCTGAATTTGATTTGAAGCTTGTCTCATCGAACACAACATGAGCAGATTCTTCAACAGTGATGCTCTTGATATTGAATACCCTATAAGCTTTGCTGACAGCAGAATAACCTAAGAATATTCCTGCATCAGATTTAGGTTCAAACGCTGTTAGGTGATTCTTGCCATTGTTGTGAATGAAACATCTACACCCAAACACCCTGAAATATGATATATCAGGTTTCTTGCCATGCCAGATCTCATATGGGGTCTTATCGTGCATCCTATTAATCATAGATCTGTTTTGAGTGTGACATGCTGTATTGACTACTTCTGCCCAAATTTTTTTAGAAATACCAGAATAATCAATCATAGATCTAGCAGCCTCTTTAAGAGTGCGGTTTCTCCTTTCAGCCAACCCGTTTTGCTGAGGAGTTCTTGCTGCTGAAAGCTCATGCTTAATTCCTAAGTCTTTCAGATAAGAATTCAATTTAAAATTTAGGAATTCTGTACCGCGATCACTTCTTATCCGGTTGACTAAACAAGATCTATCATTTTGTAAATGTTTCAAAAGGCGTATCAGCTGGTCGGCGGTTTCAGATTTTGCTTTTAAAAACAACACCCATGTATATTTTGAAAAATCATCAACAACTTCAAGGGTGTAGGACGTTCCCCCTAATCTTGTTACTGAAATAGGACCAAAAAGATCCATATGTAAAAGCTCAAGGCAACGGGAAGAACGTTTTCCGCCTTTATTTTTGAAGGTTGATTTAATGTGCTTACCAATCTGACAAGCTGCACAGATCTTATCCTTAGAAAATTTTAATTTGGGCATACCAAAAACCATATCATTTTACGAAGAGGGGCATGACGTCATCGCTGAGTTGATCAGCGGTTTTGCTTGTGCTAGGAGAGCACTGTTCGATTTTTGTAGCTGCCAATGCTTTTGTTGGCTGGGAAGTTGAGGGACCAGCTTCTGATCTTGTCTCCAATTCAAATTCGTATGCCTTCAGATTTGCGAACAGATCATGGAGTTCCAGCTTATTTAGGTCCTTCGACTCCCTCATTTCCATGGTCTTCACGTCCCACTCCTTGGGTAACGCTCTCATGACTTTCAGTGCTAGCTCTTTGTTGCTGTACTCTTTTCCAAGGCTGTTCAACTCGATGATAACTGCACTGAATCTCTCATCAAATTCAGTCATTGTTTCGCCGTCTTTCATCTTGATGGACTCATACTTCTGTTGAGCGATGGTCAACTTGTTCTCTTTGGTCTCGTCGCTTCCCTCACATATCTGGACCAGCTTTTTCCAGATGTCTTTGGCTGTGGCGCAGGTTTTGATTTAGCTGAACATGTTCTTGTCTTTGTCCAGAGTCTTGTATAGGATGTCCCTGGCCACGTTGTCTAGATTTGCTTTCTTCCTGTCATCATTTGTATATTCGTGTCTGGGTTTCTCAAGGTAACGAGGCTCGCCATTTGTTACAGCAACCGCCAGATTTGGCTTCATTATTTTCAGTGGCCCTTCAGTGATAACAGTCCACATTTCGTCATCCATGGCAGCCAGATGCGCTTGCATGCGTATCTTCCAGTCATCATAATCTTCTCTGGAAAACATGGGAATTTTGTTGTGAGAGATCGACATATTGAGATAATATAACACGCAAATAAATACTGTTCAATAACTGTGAAGCGCCTGCTCTGATACCAATTGATGGTCCCAGAAATAGGATCAATATATGAACAGGAGTTCAAAAAAGGGGGGGTTGAATGAACTCCTTCGATTTTTGAAATCTTTTAAAATGTTTTACACGCACGGCTTAACTTAAGTCCGAGTTACCAGACTTAAGATATCTCAGTTTTATGCAAGTCTTTCGGCCAACAATGTTTGTGCGGAAAAAGGCCAATTAACTTGTGAACAGTAATAATATGTAAATGCAATATTCGAGAACGTAAAATAAAGAGATAAGAGTTTAGGATTTGTTTCTGGAAGTTCGGACTTCAATGTCCTACGTCTCCCCTTCTTCCTCCTCGGAAGGTATCACTAGAAGATTTGATGAAAGTAGGCCTTCTACAAACACCCGATCCCGCAACCAGCAGCTACGAGAACTCCTAGTATCTCCACACCAATCCAAGCAGACGCAGCTGCTGGTTTACAACTCTTGGTAATATTTTCAAACGGCTTTTGAGAGCACGTTTGTTACAAACTCAATAAGATATTACAATGAAATGCACGTGTTTGAGACTGTAAATTTCTCTGGTTTCTAAACACAGAAACTCGATTCAAAGGTTGAACCAGAGAATGACTCGTAGGTATATCAATGAAAAACAACAGTATTGTTCTTCGAGTCTTGTGAGTGTTTTGGCCATCGATCTTTTCCAATTGAGTATACGATCGAATTTGAATCAACTTTATGCTTGCGCCTGAAACCATTTCTGTCGACATATCTTTCTTTGTTGAAGACAAATGAATAGTTCCTTACTATTAAGATATCTGTCGTGGTAAACAAAATTAAACCACTTGCAAATTTTTCAGCAATGATGATGTCATCAAATCTGTTCCTCTACTTTAGCTGACGTCATCGTATCTGTTATATGACCATTGAAGTTAGATCTGATGGTGACGTCATGATTTCTGATATTTCTACTGTAGCTGACGTCATCGAATCTGTTGAAAACAAACGATGTCGTGTTGAACTAACTGTTACGAAAACTGTCGATAGCAAACGTTACTCGCACTGTTTCCAAAAACAATACTGTAGCGAAATCTGGTGTCAGCAACGATGAAAGTACTGGTACAAGATCTGTCGAATATACTTAACAATGAATACGACCCTTTCTGTTGATAGAATCCTTTACTGTTTCAATACCTGTTGGCAGGTATTATCACCGATACAATAATCAAGTGCTGTTGGCAGATATCATCAATCTCAATGCTCCATTAACAGTACATTTCTGACCCGATAACCCGAATAACCAAATCAATAAGTCCACTGTTCCAAGATCCGATTCTGATCAACCCGAATTCATAACTGTAACTCAAACCAATCACTGTTGTCAGCAACCTCTAATCTCTGTGAGAAGATTATTCGAAATTCATCGTTTAGGTCCAAATATTTTCTTATTTCTGTTATCACCAAAACTATAAATTTTATCCTAACACTACGCTTCAAATGATAAATCTGTTTTCACAATAAAATCTGTTTTGTTTTCCAGTACAGTTTCTTTTAGAGAAATCTGTTTCTATTTCAGCGATTGTTTTCCAGTAGTCAAATCTGATACTCAGTAAGTTTTAAAATGGAAAGCAAGTTTTAAAAGAAGTGAATCCTGTTGATTTTCAAAGGAAATTTCAAAGAAGATTTCAAAGGATAAGCAGTTTAAAGGAACAAAAGTTTATTTTAAGGATTTATGGCATAGCTAACAGACGGTCATAAGGAAGGGTGAGTGCCTGGCTGACGAACCAGTGTGCCCCTTCAACAGCAGGAATGTGAGGCTTTCGGCTCATAATTAATCCTCTAATCTCAATCAGTGGGTGATTAATTTAAACTAAACAAGTTTATTAATCCAATCTGGTTCATATATAAGATTTTTTTTTTCAAACAGCAGAAGCTTAAAGATTTCAGCTTGTATCGTAAAAGTTATTCATTTATAAGAATACTTCATTGTCCACAGTAGGTACAATCTACGTTACTAATATTCGTTTGATTCTTATGTACAAAACCAGATTTGAGCAACCTAAGATCAACTGTCCAAAAACATAGACTATCAGCTGGTGTTTATTCTTCCTGCTGCTGACCCATCGTCTAGGTAGTTATCTCTCGCTACCCTTGGTTACTCCCCACTAGTTTCTTCCTCATGTTGTCATGCACACATACAAAACAAAACAACAGCCGGATAAACTCCGGTGAGAATCATCTCAGTATAATCAGCAGGTATAAAAAGATAACAGACTCAATACATATCGAAGCATAATAATTCTAAAATGCAATGCATCTTTCTCAGTTATTCGTTCTCAGAATTGATTCCATTTCATCTCAATGCCATCAAGATTCGTATCCGATCTTGACATGAATATTCATCTATCGAAACCATCCCCGGCTTCGAAAACCAGATCATCTCAGTCCTGGGCATTAGAATCAATTCAAATCTCATCGTATGATGCAATCTCATGCAAAATAAAAGATCCACTACCTGTGATGAATCGACACATACATAAATCAAGTTCTAAATCAAGAACAGTATCAAACATGTATGTGATTTCATCGGGATAACTCAAGAAAACTCATTCTTGAGTAATCTAATCCCTTACTCTACTGTCAAATTATACCTTTGTTATCCTCTGTTTTCAAAGTACTTCACTCAAACTCTGTTTCAACACTTCCTGAGAACTTCACAGAATCAAAGTCCGATATCTGTAGTCAAGATGTTCTCAATATTTCGAATTCAATCTTATTTATAGACAACGGTCTCTGTTTTTCTGCAGCATTTCCAACGTGTTCAATTAGAATTCCACGTGTCAAGCTGAGTATTTATCAATCGTTATAGGATAAACTCCCACCGCTTCGAATTCAGCTTCTTCGATCAGTAGGTAGAGCGTATCAACTGTTCTTCGTGGTATAAAGAAATTCTTGCGACTGATGCTACTAAGTCTCACGACTAGAAGCCGTAGCTATATTCTGTTGGTGTAATATTCAGTCGCAACAAACCATCTTTCACAACCAACCAGTCGCAACATAACCAGCTTTCTCAATCAGCTGTCATAGCTACACATAACAACCAGTCGCTGTATTTCAATATCAAAACGACGCTGTATCAATTAACCCAGACGACGACGTAATAGCCCAACAGCTGATCCCGATCTCTATTGAAAGCACTCACCAGATGGTCACACTAAAATATTGTTAGAGTAGATGCCCAACTAGCCAACTTGTGGCGTGTGGGTTTATAGACTCTTGTATATGACAATCTTTATATATGATATTCGCATTTACTTATATGGCATTCTTTACTTTCATTGTGTTGTATGATGATTAACAATTGCGTTGAGTAAAGACCTAGAATGCACTAAAGTGTATGTTAGATGTGATAGTGGGTATGACGGCTATCATGAAACCCATCTAATAGTAACTGTGTATTCTGAAAATGTTCCTGGTCGATTGGGCCGTCAAAATGAGGATAAGGCCGCCCGAGTTCGAGACTAGTATCTGCGATGCGAAGTACCATGTTTCATTGGTAGGGAACATTGTGATGTTCTGAGCATGCAGATGGATAGTGACCTGGTGATCTATCGAACTACCCTCGTTCAGACTTTCCAAGTGGTTACCATTTGTCGAGTGGATAAGTCCGAGGTCTTGGTTGTACTGATTAGTCCTCACGACTCGAAACGTCATTGAGACTCTACATGATAGGCGTCTCACTTTGAC
>KQ996491.1:67101-93742 GCA_001598015.1 Dorcoceras hygrometricum | reverse complement strand
GTATTCAGTTTTGGAAATTGAGTCGATCGGTCCGATCTGATCGGCGATCGGAGTTACGATGAAGTCTCGGTGATGGGGATGAACCGAATGTTCATCCGTTGGACCCGGGCCCGTTGGGCCGGATCCAAACCCATCACCAAGTCTATTTAATATAGACAAAACGGTCATTTTGCACTGGGGTTCTGAAAAATGGTTTTTCAAATCATAGTATTCAGTTTTGGAAACTGAGTCGATCCGTCCGATCTGATCGGCGATCGGAGTTACGATGAAGTCTCGGTGATGGGGATGAACCGAATGTTCATCCGTTGGACCCGGGCCCGTTGGGCCGGATCCAAACCCATCACCAAGTCTATTTAATATAGACTTAGACCTAATCATAAAACACTTAAGCATTAACCCTAACCCTAAGCATCAAGCGCCGCCCCTTCCTCTTCTCAAAAGCCGCCGCCGCCGCCGCCTCTCTTCGCCGGAAAATTGTTTCCAGCCAATCTTGACGAGGAGAATCCGTCCGCGCCGATCTCGTCAAGCCTTCTAGTGTAGGCTGACGAAGGAATCCCGTCTCTGGTCGTGGACCTGATTGACGTTATCTACCGCCGCCTACCGTGAAGTGCCGGTTTCCTCGAGAAACTGGTCGGAGCCAGGCACGAGTTGCCAGCAAGGTAGCAATCTTAAACGCCCTATGAATGTCATAGCATGTTTGTTATTTATTGTATTGATCGTCTCCCGGTATTGTTTTTATTCTTCCGCTGCCTTGCCGGGAGGCGTGATCCGGATCCGAAGTGCCCTCCCAACATATTTCATCGACTGGGCTCGCTACTAATTCAAATGATGTCGTATCATGGTTCCTGTGTCATGAAGTCGTGTTATTCTCAAACTGGGTAAATCAGCAGATACAACAAACTATCGACTGGTTCCTAATCTCTCATCTGGTTGCTGCTTCGAAAACCAACAGTTGGTTCGCTCTAATAATCCAACGACTGACTTCGCTACTTTATTCAAAACGACATCGTATCGAGGTTCCTATTTCATAAGTTAAAACGATGTCGCATTGCTCCCTCTGCTGGAACCAAGTTTCACATACTTGCATCGACTGATTTGCGTTCATTATTAACACGACAGCGTTGCACCCACGTCATCAAACCAGTCGACACACTAACAAATCAGCAGGTGCATAAGGAGCTCTCGTTGCTGGTTCCCACGTGCATAACAATAACCTACACGTGGCGCTTCCTTATTGAATCTTGTATTTGCGCGTCTACTACCAGCAGCAATCCTTTCCCAACGACACAAATACCAGCAGGTAGCTACAGTACTGTTGACTTTTGTTGACTTTGTTACAGTAACCTGCTGCTGAACGATTTTATCAAATTCTTTGCTTCGTCTGGTTCCCGATTACTTAGCGAAATCCAACGATGCAAAATTCCTGAATCACACACCACTTCCAGAAGAAATCCGAGCTCATAAATTCAACTTCATCAAAAATCGATCATTTGGAACTTCAAATCACTAAATTTCGATGTAATAATTTCGGGTATTACAAGGAAGGATCGGGATTACGGATTGACGGATCTGTATACCCCTTCACAATGAGCTATATGCTAAGAACTGATATCAGAAGTCATTTGATCAAGTGCACATTGGACCTAAGGAGAGCTTCTAAGCCATAAATCATAAATTTTAAGAAAATAATGAAGGGATCTGGGTTAGTGTCCCCGCATCCAAGCTTACGAATGTTATGAAAGAAAGTTAAAGAAAGTTTACGAAAGAATGCTTATGATTAAATGAAGATCCTTTAAACTCAGTTATGAAAATGTTCAGATATCTGTCTGCGTTAAATGACTTTGTTATTATTCAGATTTTACTTGCTGAGCCTCTAGGCTCATTAGCATTTAAAATGGTGCAGGTGAGACAGTTAAAGGACAAGCGGAAGGTGGAAACTGAGACAACTGGATGGTGAAGTGTTTATCTATGGACAACGTTTTCCTGTGTCTTAGATGTTGTTGTCTTTTATCTTAGATATCTGTATTAGATCTATTGCAACAGTAGTAAATTCATATAGAATTTCAGATGTTGTAATATCGCATTTGCAGTATATATTTAATCTGTTTTCCGCAAAATTTCAGTTCTTGGCGCCGAAAGTGTGTATGTCAGTTTTGTGTTTGTATTTCGAAATTTTTCTAAGTTATAAGAAATACAACTTATAATAAATTGCCGTTTAGCATTTCTTTTTATTTTGAAATTTTAATTCACCCCAAATCCGTGACCCCGTGGGTTCGGGTGCTCACAAACTCGGTGCACAAGTATTCAAGAACACTGAACTATTACAACTCAAGTAATAAATAACCAGATCGCTTGTTCTTTCATCGAGCTGGTTTCAACAACCAGCTAGAACCAGGCTCTTGCACTGCGCTGGTTTAGCGCCGAGCTGATCATAACAAAACGATCCGGTTTCAGCATCCAGCTGGAATCAGCTTAGTCATCACAATCTGGTTTCAGCAACTAGCTGGATCCAGTGTCCTTGACGCGATCTGGTTATTCCCTCTAAGTGCTGGTTATTAACTAAATAACCTATGTATACACTAATAGAGGGTAAATCGATCTTAACACGTACTATATCCTCAATAAAAGAATTAAACAAGTTAAATATGAACAAATCTGCAAACATATTTTGAAAGTGCGATAAAAGATAGAATGGTTGTCTTTCAGATTTTTTTTGTTTCACTTTACAATGGAAGTTAAAATATTGTGAAAATCCACCGATTATATTTAAGTTTTTGTCTGTGTTGGCATTATTTGGACGACTTAAGCCTTAGAAATTAAAATTAATCTTTTTTATTTGGATTTTTTTTCAGAAAATATTTATATCATAGTCCGTAATTCTTGAATCAATCCATAGCCGTCATGTGGCGCAGAACAGACTGTATTTTAACGGTTATTCAAGTGTAGTTTTAACAGACAGACCCTAGGTTGTGTTTTGGATGAAGATGAACCTGGATCAATTTCAATAGATTTCTAATCCATTTCATCTGAAATGATATAATTTTATTATGTATTAGGGAAGAGAAAATTTAAAATTCTATTAGATTTCAAATTAATTGCATATCAAATTATGTATTTTTTGTATATAATTAGGGGGAGAGGATTTCCCATCTACCATATCTTGGGGCTCACCATTACCAATTAGGCCAAGGATCCTTGGTAAGTTATGTATTTTAATTTTGTGGTGATTATCAAATAATCGTAATGTGAGTGTCATCTTAAATTTATCTTTTAAAGTCTTCCCCAAGTTAAATCAATAATCCAAAGCAACAACGCTCGGCGATTTAGAATTCCATAAAATTTAACGAAAATCCATATACAAAATAAGTTTTTGGGTTATTTTAAATTCGAAGATTTGCACGTGTACAAGAAATAAAATATATTTGTTTAAATATATATGATTCTATTCAGAATTATTTGTTGAACATGATAGAATTCGAGTATATCGATGGTATTTTACTATATACTAAATCATGTATACATATTAGAATGTTTACACAATATTATTGAGACCTATTTAGGTATATTAAATAAAAAGTTCAAGAATATTTTTATAATAATTCTTTTATAACGGTTTCTTTGGATGCATCGAAAGAACGTAAACAATCATCTAGGAAATATCTCGAGCTTTGATTTCTTTCTCAGAAAAAAAGGCATAAATTTAATGAAGGGCGATTTGATGCATTTTAGTGGTAAGGAAAACATTTATTGTGAAACGTGTAAATTAATTTGTTTTTCTTTCTCAGAAAAAAAGGCATAAATTTAATGAAGGGCGATTTGATGCATTTTAGTGGTAAGGAAAACATTTATTGTGAAACGTGTAACTTAATTTGTTTAGTGGATACAATATTTGATTTGAGAATTTAAATTGTTTTTTTTCCATAGAATATTTTAAATCTATGATATTGACCTCGTGTGCATAAATTTTTTTACGAAACACCATTTATTTATGTGATATGCATGCAGAAAGTCAAGTAAGGAAAGCCAACACCACCTAATGTTTCCTTGACAGTTGATACAAGCTCACATGTTCGTCATTACTTACTATGCACATTCTTCGATTTCCAGGCTCGACTGCCTGTACACGAAACACAAGACCACAAGATTCATGGCAGGCGCCGAAAACTACATGAAAGACGGGACGTTGGACTACAAGAATAATCCAGCGAATAAGAAGAAAACAGGAACTTGGAAGGCCTGCCCCTTTATTCTTGGTAAACGTAAAAACATTATTATATCAACGTTTAGACGTTATATAGTGCAAAAACTTTAAACAGAAATGATAGAAAACATTTGATGAAATCATATATGCATTGCAGGAAATGAATGCTGTGAAAGACTGGCATACTATGGAAGTACCAACCTCATTGATTACTTTACAAATCAACTGGATCAAACAAGTGCTACAGCTTCCAAAAATCTTTCGAATTGGTCCGGAACTTGCTACATTACACCTCTGATAGGTGCATTTCTTGCTGACGTGTATCTCGGCGATACTGGACTATTGCCACCTTCTCTACCATCTATATTATCGTAAGTTTCCCCTCAGTTCGTGGTACATTTGTGTTCTTGTTACAGTTCTGTCAAAACTCTGCTAGAAATTTTGAGTCGCTTGCAAGGTAGTAGACTCTCAATCCTAAGAGGCTATTTCTTTTAAGCTTAGGCTACCTACCCTCTTAGCTTATAATTCAATGTCGGTACTCTTGTCGAGAAACAAGGCAAGAGCATGCATCGTCAATGACTCGGACACAATATTGAGAAGTTTATTCGTGTTCTCACATTATAGTTGGATCAAAACGTATGAACCTAACTTACTTAGTTGGTTGGTGAAAGCTGGTAAGAGTGAGTTCACCATAGACATTGTTGACAATATCTCTAAATGAAATAATTGGTTTTTTGGTGATGTAGGGGATGACTTTGTTGACTATATCAGCATCAGCGTGGGCCTCAGGCCAACATGCTACGAAAAAGACGTTTGCAGTGCTACAGGTTCTAAAACCGCTGCCTGTTTTGTTGTGCTGTACTTGGTGGCATTGGGAACTGGTGGCATCAAGCCTTGTGTCTCCTCCTATGGGGCAGACCAATTTGATGATGCTGATGAAAATGAGAAAGTACACAAGGGTTCTTTCTTCAACTGGTTCTATTTTTCAATCAATATTGGTGCATTAATTGCCTCTTCTGTTGTTGTCTGGATACAAGTGAACATCGGCTGGGGTTGGGGGTTCGGAATTCCTGCGGTGACAATGGCGATTGCTGTGACATCTTTCTTCTTCGGAACTCGATTGCATCGGTATCAGAAACCTGGTGGAAGCCCTCTGACACGGCTCTGCCAGGTATTCATTGCTTCGTTGAGAAAATACAGAGAGTCCGAGTACCCGTTGACAAGGCTCTTCTATATGAGACTACTGATAGAGAGTATGCTCTCGTAGGCAATAGGAAGCTTGAGCACACAAATGAATTCAGGTATGTCCCAGACACTAATCTTGTTCCATCAGGTTATCAATTAAGACAATGTTTCGGAAAAGAATATGTCAAACACCTTTAGTTGAACATGCTAGGAAGAGATGGGTAAAAAATGAAGTTGATGTATTAGCAAAAGTTAGGTATCACACCTCAAATCAAGTAGAAATTGCGAAACTTGTAGCGTGCTTCACCAAATAGACTAGTTTCTTAAACCGGGGTTCCAACTCCTAGACTTAGCATATGCCCCGTTACAAATAGTTTTGAGGGTACAAAATGAAATTTGCCCCAAAGAAAATGCTCAAAAGAACAAGACAAGGACTGATTGTATTTAACTAACATAAAACCAGAATTCTCAGTTTTTTTGACAAGGCAGCAGTGGAGACACAAACAGATCATAACAAGGGGACAATAAATCCGTGGAGACTTTGCACTATAACTCAAGTTGAGGAACTCAAAGGAATCATCCAATTGCTACCCATGTGGGTAACAGGTATCATCATCAGCACAGTGTACGGACAAATGAGCAACTTATTTGTATTACAAGGTGGCTACATGGATACTCGAGTAGGCCAATCGAACATAAAAATCCCAGAAGCATCACTCTCCTTATTCGACACTCTTAGTGTCATATTCTGGGTTCCTGTCTACGATAGAATCATCATTAGAACAACAAGAAAATTCACTGGTCACAAGAATGGCCTTACTCAGCTGCAGCGCATAGGAACTGGACTCTTAATATCAATCTTTGCCATGGTTTCAGCTGCAATTTTAGAGTACGTGAGGCTTGATATTGTGAAAAAACATAACAGCTACAGCATGAAAGCAGCACCAATATCTGTATTCTGGCAGGTGACTCAGTACTTCATCATAGGTTGTGCTGAAGTGTTCACCTACATTGGTCAGCTGGAATTTTTCTATTAGCAAGCTCCTGATTCAATGAGAAGTTTTCGTGCAGCTCTGTCACTAACAACAACTGCTCTGGGCAACTATGTCAGCTCTTTATTGGTGACAATTGTCATGTATATTACTACACGAAATGGGAAGCCCAGGTGGATAGCAAAGAACCTGAATTATGGCCATCTTCATTACTTATTCGGGATATTGGTATTGCTGAGTGTGCTGAACATGGGAGTGTTCATCGTCGTAGCAAAAAGATATACCTACAAGAAGCCGGTGGGAACTCTCTGCTGATAACCTGAACAAACTGTACTTCAAACTTACCTTGTAGGTACTTTCTGTTTGAACTGTAAGTTAATGCCTTTACATCTTTTGGTGATTTACAGTCATACCCGCACACAAGTAAAAAGCGGCAGTCTTTCCATCAATAAGGACTCTTTTTTCTTCTGTAAAATAAAATTCTGTATAAAACACTATAGCTTATACCATAACGATAATTTCAAATTTTAGGAGATTCAAGCTCAAATAACCAAGTTCAGGTTGTCTAAACTTCTCTATATTGAGCTTGATTCTACTTTTTAACAATTCCAAATAACATTGGTAAGGTTCAAGTTGAAAGGTTCACAATTATCACATTATCAAATTGCCCTGAGCAAATGACTTCATAATTCACTGTAAATTAGGAACAAATAATTCAGTTCAGGACAACCAAAGTACAAGGCCCAAAATCAGATGTAGAAGTCTCTATTAATGTAAACAAAACATAGTGCATCCCAACAAAAGTCTGGCAACTGATAGGTTATATTCTGTTGCATGACATGCCCTTTTGATTATTGCCTTCATTATGCAGATGATATGTTTTAGATTGGTCACAAAGTGAAAACATTTGTAAAGAAAGCAAACTAGGGTCAAAGTTTTGACTTCCATAAGTCACGCCAGCGAAATTATTATTGCACTAAAACATCTAAATAGTTGGTGAATACCTTCTAAACCTTGATTCTGTTTTTTCACATCATGAAATTCACATGCAAACATCATGACCCTCGTATCCCAAGGCATGTGTTTTATTGCCAGGTTGCAAACAGACGATTGTATTGTATTCTACCAGAACAAAAGGACCAAGCAGAAAAAAAGCTAAGCCTTGCACATGCTAGAAATAATAAAGGTAAATCATGCACATGCTAAATACTGCACTCAGTTCCTGGACACCGCCCCTATCAAGTAAATGATTCCAATAACGAAACTATTTAAAAAGACAGATTAATAGAAACTTAAACAATCATATAACAGAGACGTTATAAAAAACTGTGACACAGTTATCATAGTTCGCAAATTGATAATCTTACAGAGAACAGTGTTTCTACTCTACATTTAGTTTAAATGGAAAACATTCCCAGGATCATCATGGGAATTCTGAAGTTTGAAGTTCCCAAGCCTACTATTTCTCACATTCCTCAACGGTGCCATGTAGAATGGCATGATCCTACTGTGAAGATTATTCGAGGTGTGCTTACTGCTGATGGTTCCCTCCAATATATGTTCCCTTCCCTTTAAGCCACAATTATCTGCACTATCAACAATTCTCCCCCCCACTATAATTTGGTTCTATGACCTCGCATGAATTTCTTGAACCACCAACACTTCTCCTACAAGAAAGGTTCCAATTTACTACTTTGTGGAGGCCTCGACCAGCTTCTTTCCCTTGCTTGTCACTGGTGTAAACAGTCGGTGAGCTAGTCTGATTTTGAGCAAAGGTTTCGAGCTCATTCTGACTGCGGTTGTGCTTGAAAGCATGCGTGTTACAGACTTTGTGCCCCCCACCAGGCACTTTGGGCTGCCAGGTTCTTGAAATTGATCCAATTTTCTCCAAGCAGTCATCTTTATTAGACCTTAAATGCCACTCATTCAATTCCCATTCAGTAATCACCAACTTAACATTTGCAGGTCCTTGATCATCTGGATTATCAAGTTTTTTTCCAAAACTCTTCACTGAACTGGACCGATCAAAGCTACTTCGCCTCATCGAAGAAGAAGAATCCGAATTAGAATGACCCGAACCCAAGCCCGAAACGCCTGAGCTACTTTCATCCTCAATGATAGAATGCATAGGCCCATCAGCCGACAACCTATGGTTCTCAAACCTATTGTTAACATTACCAGAAGTACCAGTCTCAACAACAGAAAACATTGGGGCAAGTCTTGGTATGCTCCTCGCAATCATGTATCCATCCCACGAAGCCCTTGGCTCGTCAAAAGGAATACGACCATCATCCATTGAAAATCTTGGCTCTGTATCACAAGATTTTCTGCCCAAAAGATCCAAACGATGATCCCGAGATTTTCTCCTGTCATCACGAATGTTAGCATCAGCATCACCGACAATCGTCGTGTCGTTACCATTTCCATTGATTATACTTTTCAGCATTTGCATCTTATTATTTTGCCTCCACTTTCGTAGTTTCCTACGAATAACAGAAGCTGCCCCCCAGAAATTCCCAGAAAAATTTCTCAAATCTTTTGATTTTTTACTCTTGTTTCCAAATTCGAGATCCATGTATTCCTTCATTGTCTTGGATTCTCCCTCGTCAAATACTTCATCAGCACCAACATTTTGCTCGACCCATGTGTAAAGAGGAACCCCAATTTCATCAGCATTTCTGTTCTCTGGCCCAGTGTAAGTGACCCTCGGAAGCCCTAAATTACTTGATTCGACTCTAGTCTCGCACCTAGAGCCTCTATTGTTCACATCATCATCATCGGAAATGAAGAGTCGGGAAAGGGATAACCGACCGGAGAAGACGTCGCACGACTCGCGGTGCGGCTCACTAGCGACAGCATCTTCAGCTTTCGAAATGGAAACTGAGCGGCTACGCCTGAAGTCCGGTTTGGCCGCGGAAGCACCGAAGGCATCGAGACTGGAGAGGCGTTCACGGATGCAGGAAGCGCAGATTCCGGGTAGGATTTCATCCGGGTGGCGGAAACATGGGGAAAATCGATTACCAGCTCGAGCTTTGGAATCGGATCGGAAAGTCATTGGATACTGCCAGCGTGGACAGGTTGCTGAGATTTTGGAAGTGTAACGAGAGCATGTATTTATTGAAAAAATAATAATATTTTTGTTCATATTCATAACTAAAAACAATATATTTAGCATAAAACGTAATAGTTTATGACCCGTCGGATTATTTCATACAAGTGTGTATGTTGATATGGAAATAGATGAAATCTTAATTTTGATATGTATGTAATCCATTTACTTGAGCATGCAGGCCAAGCTGGAATCCGATCATAACAGAGCCGAGTATATCAGCTAAAGAACCGTACAGTATAGACAAAGAGTTGAGTTCAGTTGATAAAGAAGAACTGATTAGTTCAGAGTTGAGAAAAACAGATCAATTCAAAATATATTAGTTCAGATAGCAGAACAATTCATAACAACAGAATCATATCAAAGCAGTATATTGGTTCATAATTAACTCAGAGAAAGTGTTCAAATAAGTTCAGAACAAGAGTCATTCAGTTGAGCAGAACAATAGAGTTCAGATCAGTTCAGAAGAGCAAAACGGATTAGCTCGGAGAAGTGATAAGAGTAGATTATAATATAATCATCTCAAAGCAAAATAGGACAGATCAGAAAAATATCAACTGAGTACAGATGAGTTGAGATCAGAACAAAATCAGTTGAGAAGAGTTTTTGTGTAAGCAGTTCAGATCATAGTAGTTCAGTTCAGATGAATAAGAGCTGTATAGTTCAGTGAACAGATCAGGTTACAGTTTCACATTCGAATTAGTTCATACAAGAAGAGCAGCATTTAATTGATGAGACAAATTATAATGGAGTTCGGATCAGATCAGTACTCGCTATCAACTCAGATGGACAAATCAGTTTGAACATATTAACTCAAGACTGAATTGAAGTGGTTCAACCTGATTTGCCGTATACGATAAAGATAATTTCAGTAAAGTCAAAGATAATAAATAGCATCAACTACTGTTGTACGAAGAAAGAACAATAAGCACACAATGTCAAAACTTTATCGAAGCCTTTTCAAATGGCTATAAACTTGTGTCCAACATTCATATCAGATCAGAGGCTATATATACAAGCTAAACTGAAAAAGGAGCGTGAGAGACTCTCAGAAGTTGTGTGGCGCACAGAGTGTCAGTTCATACGAGAAAAGAAAAATCCGTTATGCACCAGTAAACGTCGTAATCACGAGAAGATAACAGTGTGTGAGAATACAATTGAGAGAGTACACTATTGGCGCATGGCGGATTCGGATCGTACCTCGATAGGCAACAAAAGATTTGTAAACTTTTGGTTACACAGCAAACCGGTAGCGGAAATCTGGGATGCCCATACATAATAAAGAGCAGGTTATAATAAAACATTCATAAGGGGTTTTTGTGAGACCTGGATTTTATGGAAAATTAATGTTAGATTAATCGGTTTTAAGAATTTTGGAAGTTTTCGTAATTTTGGTAATTGTGAGTTAGCAGCTGGTTGGTAGTGAAAACCAGTCGTAGCGTGTATTTGTAATGCGGGAGATCGAAACGCCGCCGTTTTGCGTTGAGTAACCAGTCGTTGGCAAAGTCTTCCAGCAGATAGTATTTTTGTTGGCATGCGTTGGGTAGGATCTGCCAGCAGCAACGCTTACGTGGATCAGCAGAGAGCGCTAAGGAATTTCGAAACGGTGACATTTTGTGAGGCATCGACTGAGTGATATCTATTGACAGCAAGCTCCTGTAGCGAAGTGCAATACGCCGTCGTTTGGATTAGTGGAGGCGACGTCGTTTTGGTTAGCGCTAAGAAATCAGCAGCTGGTGTGTTTGCCCCTAGTAGCGATCAGTCGTTGCATGTGTTAGTTCAACAGATTTGCTGACGTGGTTAAGCGACGCCGTTTAGATTAGTTGAAACGTTGCGTTTTGATGTCGCGTCTGGTACCAGCTGCAAGGATATGTTGCGTTGTGAGAGAAATCCAGTCGCTGGTTTTGGGCGACCAGCTGTTGACAGATAGGATGACGTAAGCTGTGCGACGTCGTTTAGTTAAGTTGCCACGACGCCGTTTTGCTTGCGTTGTTGGAGAGATTCAGCAGCTGGTTTGTTTTGCATCAGCTGGTTGTATTTTCAGCGAGTGTCGACTGGTTTGTTGGTGGGATCTGTTGGCAGCTGTTGAGGAGTTTATATAATTGAAGACTTGGTCTTCGATCGTTTACCAGATCCCATACTTAGCGAAATATTCTCTCGATTGTCGACCTCTGTTTTTCGAACCCTAGTACTGTTCACCGTGAGTTTCTCCAGCAATTTCCCGTCGTTTCTGGCTATTGTTTAATACGTTTGAGGTAGCGTTGGACTCCTCTCGAGAAGCTCTTCCATTCCATACCACTTTTGGAGGCTGTGGTTGGCTAGTTGAGGAACGCGAAGTTGCTGCCGATCGTGCATTTTGTAGTGCAGGTAGAACTTCGTTCCTTTGTGTTGAGATCTTGTTCCTAGCCTTGGTTAAGCTTCCAGTAAGTTGTTTTGGTAGTAATTGCGTTGGTTGAGCGTGGATCGCAGCCGTGAGCTTCTGTTAGAATCCCTGAGAATTATGCTTCGTTGTTTAGCAGGTTTTTAACCAGATTTCTCGGGATCCCTTTGTGGTAATTGTTGCGCAGTATTGAGGTACGGATCTGAGCTTGAGGTAGCTGGGAATTGGCGTGAGATTTAATGTTAGATGGTTGCTTGTGCATTGCCGTGGATGTTGCTGTGTGCATATGTGATTGCTGTTGAGTTTAGCTGCTATGTTTATGCATACATGCATTTCCCATATTGCATTCAGATTTCTGTTGCAGCCATTGCTTTGTATTCCGTTGTATTGCTGTTGTTTCTTACCAGGATGCGAGGGCGAGCGGCGATACCGCACTCTCATCTCCCTGCTGGGATCTGTTAGCCACCATGCGTCGAGTGGTTAACTACCACAGTTCATGGGCGAGGCAACGGCAGGTTGAGTTGTTTGATGCATCTGGTATTTGGGTGTTGTGTCAAGGCGAGTGGCTCATTACCACACTTTGAACACATCCCGTGGCCACTGATTCGTTGCAGATCTTTTGGAGCTATGTTTGAGTTCCTTGGGTCCCTTGTTGGTTGTAGCCTTCAGCTGTTATCCGGTGTCTCATGCATAGCATCTGCATTTTATCTTATGCATTTCCTTTAGCTGTTTCAGTTGCTCTCCGTACTGGGGTTTGACCCCATGTCCCTCTGGGGCTTGGTTGTTTTTCCTTGTTGTGTTTTTTTCAGGGAACCTAGGTTTTACAGCTGGTCGTGGCTTTAACTTTTTATAAACTGGGATATATTTTGAGTATCGCGCTATTTTAAATTATATTGTTTAAAATCGTCAGGCCAAAAGCAAAAATTTTATCCGCTTTTTGATAGCTTCCGCGTGTGTTTGTATGATTTTACTCTGTTAAGAGCACGAGGCCTGACATTTTTGGTATCAGAGCTTAAGCTGGGATAAGCTCAATTTCTTTGATCACACTTGAGTCTAGGCACAGTGTCGTGTGTTGCATGTGCTTGATTTATGTGATTACGTGCTGTATATTTGTGTTATGTGCTATCTATGTTGTATCTGTTCTGTTTTTCTTGATCCTGTTGAGTGTTTTCGTAGATGCCGCCTAGACGTCGTGGTAGAGGTAGGGGGCAGTTTGAGGAATCGGCAGGATATAACGAGGATCAGCGTAGCATTACTTCTCGTAGTCGTAGTAGGCATGTTGAGGAGGAGGAAGTTGATGATGTACCGCCTTCGGTGGAGAGGATGGATGTTGTTATAGCACGATTTCAGCGGATGAACCCTCCAGTCTTCAATGGTGACGAGTCCAGTGAGGATGCAGACTCGTGGCTCCGGAATATTATTGGCCTTTTCGATCAGGTGCAGTATGATGATGATCTTCGACTGAGTTTAGTGACCCTCTTGCTCAGGAAGGCTGCAGAGCGCTGGTGGCGAGGCGCTTCGAACACCTTGTTGGAGACCGGCATTGGGATCTCTTGGGGCAGTTTTTGGAGAGACCTTCCGGCAGGAGTATGTACCTGAGTCTTATGTGAACGCCCGGGAGCGGGAGTTCGATCATCTGGAGCAGGGCTCCATGACGGTGAGGAAGTATGCGCGTACGTTCTTTTCTTTTTTGGCATACGTTCCCCATGTTTCTGGCCGGGAGAGGGCCAAGCGGATCAGATTTCTTGAGGGCTTGAATGAAGAGCTATATCAGATGGTGCTGACCAGCAAACCCAAGACGTATGCTGAAGCAGTGGATAGTGCCATCGACATTGAGGAGGGTTTGCGTAGACGTCGTGCTCGTAGGCAGCAGGTGGCTCAGGGTGTTCGTCCCACTGGTCAGGGAGCGCAGTCTTCTCAGTCCTCCCAGTCAGCCCATCAGCCCCAGCAGCAGCAGCAGCCACAGGTTGCACAGTAGTCCGGCCGTCAGAGGTTCCGACCCCACGGTCAGCAGTTCAAGAAGAAGTCGGGTTCTTGCTCTTCTGGTTCGGGCAGCTCGAGTAGCAGTGGTTCTCGGGCTGAGTTCTGTGGTTTTTGCGGTGGAAAGCATCCGTCTACCCAGTGTGTTGGTGTGCAGGGTTCCTGCAATATTTGTGGTCAGTACGGGCATTTTGCTAGAGTGTGTCCGTCAGCTGGATCACAGCAGACCACGGCCCAGCCTCAGGGTCGTGGAGGTCAGTCTAGGGGTCGTTCCCCTCAGTTTCAGCAGCCCCGGTTGGGTGAGACTCAGTTTAGGCCGTTTCAGCAGCCTGGTCCATCGCGGTTCGGACAGTCGTCTCAGCCTTTCTTCTCTGGACCTCAGCATGCTCAGGTTAACTCCATCACTAAGGAGCAGGCCGAGGAGAGGCCGAGTCAGGTGATCATAGGTACTTGTATTGTTTTCGATTTTCCTTCGCGTGTGTTGTTTGACACCGGTGCATCGTATTTGTTTATCTCTGATTCGTTTGTTGTTGAGCATGGTCTGTGTACCATTCCTTTTTGCGATGCTGTTTCTGTTCTACCCCTGGCGGTGTGAGCCTGTTCTCCCAGGAGGTTTTGTTGGATGGTGTGCTGCGTTTTGGCGAGCATGTGTTGGTGGGGAGTTTGATCCGTTTGATGTTGTGGGATTTCGATTGTATTTTTGGGATGGACGTGTTGTCCAAGTATAGGGCTTCCGTGGACTGTTTCCATGGGATTGTGCGCTTTAGGCCTATGTCTGGCGAGGAGTGGGACTTCTAAGGCTAGGATTCTCGATCAAAGATCCCGTTAGTCTCAGCTATGGAGATGTTCAGCTTTTTGTCCTTGGGGAATGCTGGCTTCTTGATCTACGCTTTGGATGCGTCTTATTCTTCCCGTGTGCAGTTTAGTGACGTTCCTATGGTGTGACACTTTCCCGATGTGTTTCTGGAGGAGATTCTTGGTTTTCCTCCTAGGCGGGAGATTGACTTCAGCATCGAGGTGGTGCCTGGCACAGCTCCGATTTCTCATGCCCCTTATCGTTTGGCACCTGCGGAGTTGAGAGAACTCAAGGTGCAGTTGGACGATTTGCTGTAGAAGGGTTTCATCCGACCTAGTACGTCACCGTGGGGAGCGCCCATCTTGTTTGTGAAGAAGAAGGATGGCTCAATGCGGATGTGCATTGATTTCCGCCAGTTGAAAAAAGCGACAGTCAAGAACAAGTACCCTCTACCCAGGATCGATGATCTGTTTGATCAGTTGCAAGGTTCTGCGTTGTACTCGAAGATTGATCTTCGTTCAGGGTATCATCAGCTGAGAGTGAGAGATCAGTATGTCGCGAAGACTTTTCGTACCAGGTATGGGCATTTCGA
The DNA here is from genome assembly GCA_001598015.1 of Dorcoceras hygrometricum. NCBI lineage: Eukaryota > Viridiplantae > Streptophyta > Magnoliopsida > Lamiales > Gesneriaceae > Dorcoceras > Dorcoceras hygrometricum. The sequence continues at coordinate 78,507 of KQ996491.1, read as the reverse complement.
GTTTCTGGTGATGCCGTTTGGTTTGACCAACGCACCTGTAGTCTTTATGGATCTGATGAACCGGGTTTTTAGAGAGCTCATCGATCAGTTTGTGATTGTTTTCATTGACGACATCTTGGTTTATTTGAAGACTCCTTCGGAGCATAAGGAGCATTTGCGGATTGTCCTTCAGACGTTGAGAGATCAGCAGTTGTATGCCAAATTCTCCAAGTGCGAGTTTTGGCTGGATCGCGTCGTTTTCTTGGGACATGTGATTTCAGCCGAGGGGATTTCGGTGGATCCCAGTAAGGTTGATGCTGTTCTGAACTGGGAGCGTCCCAGAATCCGAGATTCGCAGTTTCTTGGGTCTAGCTGGCTATTACCGTCGTTTTATCGAAGGATTTTCTAGCATAACAAATCCGATGACTCAACTGACGCAGAAGGACAAGAGGTTTGTGTGGACTGAGTAGTGTGAGAATGCCTTTCAACTGCTCAAGGAAAAGCTGACTACTGCACCTGTGTTAGCTCTGCCGTCCTGTTCAGGTGGTTTCGTTGTTTGTTCTGACGCTTCGCTCAATGGATTGGGTTGTGTGTTGATGCAAAATGGTCGAGTCATTGCATGCCTCACGACAGTTGAAACCGCACGAGACTCGTTATCCAGTCCATGATTTGGAGCTAGCGGCCGTTGTTTTTGCGCTGAAGATCTGGCGTCACTACCTGTATGGCGAGAAATTTATGGTGTACTCGGACCACAAGAGTTTGCAATATCTATTTTCGCAGCCTGACTTGAACATGAGACAACGTCGTTGGATGGAGTTGCTAAAGGACTTTGATTATGAAATCAAGTACCAGCCTGGGAAGTCGAACGTAGTGGCCGATGCTTTGAGCAGGAAGGCTAGTGAGATGCTTGCGTAGTTGTACATCTCTAAGGATCAGGAGCATATTAACACTACGGGTTGGAGATTCTACCCGGCTGAGGATTGTGTGGTGGCTTCTTCTTTCCAAGTGGAGCCACAGGTTGTTTCGAGTATTAGAGAAGCTCAGATGACTGATCCTTCTATCCACGAGTTGAAGTTGAAAGTCAGGGCTGGCGAACTTGAAGATTATTCTGTCTCGTCCGATGGGTGTTTGAGGTTTCATGGCAGGTTGGTTGTGCCTAACCTCATTGATTTGAAGGAGGAGATCCTCCGGGAAGCGCACTGTAGCAGAAATAGTGTTCATCCTGGTGCACGGAAGATGTATCATGCGTTGAAGCCGCACTTCTGGTGGGCTGGCCTGAAGAGTGACGTTGCTGGTTTTGTCGCTCTTTGTTTGAACTGTCAGATGGTTAAGGCCGAAAGGATGAGACCGGGTGGTCTGTTGCAGAGTTTGGAAGTGCCCCAATGAAATTGGGAGCACATAGCTATGGATTACGTGACGCATCTGCCTCGTACCAGCAGAGGATGCGATGCTATTTGGGTGGTTATAGACCGACTGTCGAAGTCTGCACATTTTATTCCTTATGGGATGACCTTCTCGCTGAAGAAAATGGCGAAGCTGTACGTTGATTTCGTGGTGAGATTGCACGGTGTGCCCGTTTCGATTGTATCCGACCGAGATCCGAGGTTTACTTCCAGGTTTTGGAAGAGTTTGCAAACAACTTTGGGTACCAGATTGGCGATGAGCACAGCGTATCATCCCCAGACAGATGGCCAATCTGAGAGAACTATCCAGACGTTGGAGGATATGTTACGAGCTGTTGTGTTGGATTTCGGAGATAGCTGGCAAGACGCGTTGTCTCTAGTGGAGTTTTCCTACAATAACAGCTATCAGGTGACGATTGGCATGACGCCGTTTGAGGCTTTGTACGGCAGGAAGTGCAGATCGCCAGTGTGTTGGGAAGAAGTGGGGGAGAAGCAGCTATCTGCCCCACATTTTGTGCAGCAAATGAAGGATCATGTTGATCTAATTCGACAGCGGATGAAAGCTGCCCAGGATCGCCAAGCTAGTTATGCGAATAAGAGGCGTCGATCTCTTGAGTTTCAGGTTGGTGATCGTGTATTTCTCAAAGTTTCTCCGTTTCGTAGTGTTATGCGCTTTGGACATAAGGGAAAATTAGCCCCTCGTTACGTCGGACCGTATGAGATTGTTGAGAGGATTGGCCCTTTACGTATCGGCTGCTTTTGCCTCCGGAATTATCTTCTCTACATGATGTCTTCCATGTTTCCATGTTGAGGAAGTACGAGCCAGATCCGTCTCATGTGCTTAGAACTGACGAGGTGGAGCTAGATCAGTCGTTGAGCTATCAGGAATACCCCTTGCAAATCCTTGGCAGAAAATAGAAACAGCTGAGAAATAAAACCATTCCGTTGGTAATGGTGCAATGGAGCAAACACGGAAGGGAAGAAGCTACTTGGGAGCTGGAAGCAAAGATGCAGCGCGAGTGGCCGCATCTGTTTGAGTAGCTGTTGAGCTAAAGTTCCAGTAGTTTGTAGGTTTTGGTTGTATCTCTTCCCTAGTTGTTGTTAATTGTTTGCTCAGTTATCTTTAACTCTTGGCCTTGTGTTAGGAAGATTTCTGTTTTGGTTTCTGTTGCTGTATTGTGCTTTCAGAATTGTTGTTGTTTGATTTCGAGGAAGAAATCCTTTTTAGTGGGGGAGAAATGGGAGACCTGGATTTTATGGAAGATTAATGTTAGATTAATCGGTTTTAAGAATTTTGTAAGTTTTCGTAATTTTTGTAATTGTGAGTTAGCAGCTGGTTGGTAGTGAAAACCAGTCGTAGCGTGTATTTGTAATGCGGGAGATCGAAACACCGTCGTTTTGCATTGAGTAACCAGTTGTTGGCAAAGTCTGCCAGCAGATAGTATTTTTGTTGGCATAGCAGCAACACTTACGTGGATTTCAGCAGAGAGCGCTAAGGAATTTCGAAACGGTGACGTTTTGTGAGGCATTGACTGAGTGATATCTGTTGACAGCAAGCTCCTGTAGCGAAGTGCAATACGCCGTCGTTTGGATAGTGGAGGCGACGTCGTTTTGGTTAGCGCTAAGAAATCAGCAGCTGGTGTGTTTGCCCCTAGTAGCGATCAGTCGTTGCATGTGTTAGTTCAAAAGATTTGCTGACGTGGTTAAGCGACGCCGTTTAGATTAGTTGAAACGCTGCGTTTTGATGTCGCGTCTGGTACCAGCTGCAAGGATATGTTGCGTTGTGAGAGAAATCCAGTCGTTGGTTTTGGGCGACCAGCTGTTGACAGATAGGATGACGTAAGCTATGCGACGTCGTTTAGTTAAGTTGCCACGACGCCGTTTTGCTAGCGTTGTTGGGGAGATTCAGCAGCTGGTTTGTTTTGCATCTGCTGGTTGTATTTTCAGCGAGTGTCGACAGGTTTGTTGGTGGGATCTGTTGGCAGCTGTTGAGGATTTTATATAATTGAAGACTTGGTCTTCAATCGTTTACCAGATCCCATACTTAGCGAAATATTCTCTCGATTGTCGACCTCTGTTCTTCGAACCCTAGTACTGTTCACTGTGAGTTTCTCCGGCAATTTCCCATCGTTTCCGGCTATTGTTTGATACGTTTGAGGTAGCGTTGGACTCCTCTCGAGAAGTTCTTCCATTCCATACCACTTTTGGAGGCTGTGTTTGGCTAGTTGAGGAACGCGAAGTTGCTGCCGATCGTGCGTTTTGTAGTGCAGGTAGAACTTCGTTCCTTTGTGATGAGATCTTGTTCCTAGCCTTGGTTTAAGCTTCCAGTAAGTTGTTTTGTTAGTAATTGCGTTGGTTGAGCGTAGTACTGTTCACTGTGAGTTTCTCCGGTCAAGTTTCCCATCGTTTCCGGCTATGTTTGATACGTTTGAGGTAGCGTTGGACTCCTCTCGAGAAGTTCGTTCCATTCCATACCACTTTTGGAGGCTGTGTTTGGCTAGTTGAGGAACGCGAAGTTGCTGCCGATCGTGCGTTTTGTAGTGCAGGTAGAACTTCGTTCCTTTGTGATGAGATCTTGTTCCTAGCCTTGGTTTAAGCTTCCAGTAAGTTGTTTTGTTAGTAATTGCGTTGGTTGAGCGTGTCTCCCAGCCGTGAGCTTCTGTTAGCATCCCTGAGAATTATGCTTTGTTGTTTAGCAGGTTTTTAACCAGATTTCTCGGGATCCCTTTGTGGTAATTTTTGCGCAGTATTGAGGTACGGATCTGAGCTTGAGGTAGCTGGGAATTGGCGTGAGATTTAATGTTAGATGGTTGCTTATGCATTGCCGTGGATGTTGCTGTGTGCATATGTGATTGCTGTTGAGTTTAGCTGCTATGTTTATGCATACATGCATTTCCCATATTGCATTCAGATTTCTGTTGCAGCCATTGCTTTGTATTCCGTTGTATTTCTGTTGTTTCTTACCAGGATGCGAGGGCGAGCGACGATACCGCACTCTCATCTCCCTGCTGGCATCTGTTAGCCACCATGCGCCGAGTGGTTAACTACCACAGTTTATGGGCGAGGCAACGGCAGGTTGAGTTGTTTGATGCATCTGGTATTTGGGTGTTGTGTCAAGGCGAGTGGCTCATTACCACACTTTGAACACACCCCGTGGCCACTGATTCGTTGCAGATCTTTTGGAGCTATGTTTGAGTTCCTTGGCTCCCTTGTTGGTTGTAGCCTTCAGCTGTTATCCGGTGTCTCATGCATAGAACCTGCTGTTGGGGAACCGTGGCGGATCCGGATCCCGTCTCCCGGCGAGGCAGCGGAAGAACAAAATTAGGCCGGGAAAAGTTCAATACAATTCAATAATAACACAATATGAACCATTCATAGGGTGTTTCATGGGGTATTACCTTGCTGGCGACTTGCGCCTGGCTCCAACCGGAATTACAAGAAGACCGGCGCTTCACGGTAGGCGGCTGTAGATTCGTCAAACAGGTCCACGACCGGAAGGGAGACTCCTTCGTCAGCCTGCACTAGAAGTCCTGACGAGATCAGCACGGACGGATTCTCCTCGAAAAACTGATCGAAGCAAGTCCGATCAATTAGCGGCGGCGGTGGAGGCCGGCGGCGGCGGTGACTTTTGGGAGAGGAAGGGGGCGGCGCATTTAGGAGCTCTAGGGTTAGGGTTGTAGTGTGTATCTCATGTTATGATTAAGGCCTTAAGTCTAATTAAATAGACTAGTGATAAACTTAGACCGGCCCAACGGGCCCGGGTCCAACGTATGAACATTCGGTTCATCCCTATTACCGTGACTTCATCATAAATCCGATCGTCGATCAGATCGGACCGATCGACTCAGTTTCCAAAACTGAATACTATGATCTGAAAAACCATTTTTCAGAACCCCAGTGCAAAATGACCGTTTTGCCCCTCAACAGCGGGAAATCACGATTTGACCCCTGTTGACTTTTAGGAAGTCACACTCCCCAAAATCCTCTTCCCATGCTCAACAAATTGAGCTCAGTATCCGTGCGGGAATCTCGAATCCAGTACTTGTGTGACCCTCAATGGTTCAGGGATACAGCTAGCCGTGGATCCACAACCATTGTGGCTCTGGAATCACAATTCCGGACTTGCCCAACCGGATCATGGTAAGAGCGTCTAGCAACATCGCCCCATGATCCCCTAGGTATCACTGATAGTGCCTGCAAGAACCAGTTGGTCGTGGTTAGCGTACAGTATGGTCCTTTCAATCCATATATCCCGATCAGATCAACAACCATTGGTAAATCGAGAGTCGCTAAAGATCCGATAGCTATGCATACATCTTGGAGATCGAATAGTGACATCGCGAGTGTAACTAGGTAAACCCATTTACCTAAAACACTTCTAGTACTCTGGCCAGAGATTTATACACTATTATCCCCTCAGATAGCATAGGATATCCACGCATGTCTGCGAGCGGTGAATCCTCGACAACGAAGCATTGAATCCTACATGCATCGGGGTCTCACCCAATCCCGCCGCCTAATGACCCCAAGTGAGTCGGTAAACGGGTCAAAGTGAGACGCCTATCATGTAGAGTCTCAATGACGTTTCGAGTCGTGAGGACTAATCAGTACAACCAAGACCTCGGACTTATCCACTCGACAAATGGTAACCACTTGGAAAGTCCGAACGAGGGTAGTTCGATAGATCACCAGGTCACTATCTATCTGCATGCTCAGAACATCACAATGTTCCCTACCAATGAAACATGGTACTTCGCATCGCAGATACTAGTCTCGAGCTCGGGCGGCCTTATCCTCATTTTGACGGCCCAATCGACTAGGAACGTGTTCAGAATACACAGTGTCTTTACTCATGCAATTGTTAATAATCATACAACACAATGAAAGTAAAGAATGCCATAAACAAATGCGAATATCATATATAAAGATTGTCATATACAAGAGTCTATTAACCCACACGCCACAAGTTGGCTAGTTGGGCATCTACTCTAACAATCTCCCACTTGCCCTAAAGCCAACTACTCATCAGACGTAGTCCCATTGTTTCGTGATGTTTCTCAAACAACGGTCCTGGCAAGGGCTTCGTAAGTGGATCAGCAACGTTGTCCGCAGAGGCGACTCTCTCAACTGCTATGTCACCTCTAGCCACAATATCCCGGATTATGTGGTATTTCCTCAGTATATGTTTGGATATTTGGTGAGACCTAGGCTCCTTTGCTTGCACAACGGGACCCGTGTTGTCGCAGTACACCAGGACTGGACCAACTCCATCAGGAATGACGCCCAACTCTTGGACGAAATTCCTTATCCAAACCGCCTCCTTAGCAGCAGCTGATGCTGCGATGTACTCAGCCTCAGTGGTTGAATCCGTGATGGTGTGTTGCTTGGAACTCTTCCAAGAGACAGCACCACCATTGAGCACGAATACAAACCCAGAGGTTGACTTCGAATCATCCACGTCACACTGGAAGCTAGAATCAGTGTAGCCTTCCAGTTTCAGTTCACCACCCCCATAGACCATGAACATATTCTTAGTCCTTCATAAGTACTTAAGAATATCCTTCACAGCCTTCCAATGCAATTGTTCGGGGTTGGCCTGGTAGCGGCTCGTGACACTCAGAGCATATGCGACATCCGGTCTAATCGAGATCATGCCATACATAATACTACCTATTGCCGAGGCATATGGCACACGTGTCATACTTTCTATCTCCTCATCAGTCTTCGGACACATAGACTTAGATAGAGTGACCCCGTGACACATAGGTAGGTGTCCTCTCTTGGACTCTTCCATAGAGAACCTCTTAAGTATGGTATCGATGTAGGTGGCCTGGGTGAGTCCGAGCATCCGTTTCGATCTATCCCGATAGATCTGTATTCCAAGAATATAGGATGCTTCACCCATGTCCTTCATCGAAAATCCACCAGATAACCATACTTTAGTTGACTGCAGCATTCCTACATCATTCCCAATGAGTAGAATGTCATCAACATAAAGTACGAGGAATGTCACAGCGCTTTTAACTACCTTCTTATACACACATGGCTCCTCGGGATTCTTGATGAAATCGAATTCCTTAATAGTTTCATCGAATCTCAGGTTCCAACTTCGCGATACTTGTTTGAGACCGTAGATCGAACTCTGAAGCTTGCATACCTTATGCACGCTTCCAACAGATGTGAAACCCTCAGGCTACGTCATATAGATCTCTTACTTAATGTTTCCATTAAGGAACGTAGTTTTCACATCCATTTGCCATATCTCATAGTCGTACCATGCGGATATGGCTAACAAGTTCTAATTGACTTGAACATTGCGACTGGCGAGAAGGTTTCATCATAGTCAACACCTTGCCTTTAAGTGTAACCTTTTGCGACCAGTCGTGCCTTGTAGGTCATTACCTTACCATCAGGCCCAAGTTTCCTCTTGTATACCCATTTACACCCAATAGGAACAATTCCTTCTGGAGGATTAACAAGAGTCCAAACTTGGTTAGCATGCATCGAGTCTAACTCAGATTGCATTGCTTCAAGCCACAAATTAGAATCTGCATCGGAAATTGCCTCCTTGAAGGTTCTTGGATCAGATCCAACAACTTGATCACTTTGATCATCTTCAAGGAGAAAACCATATCTTTCAGGAGCCCTAGGAACCCTTTCGGATCTCCTAGGTGCGACCATTTCTGGTACTGGCTCTGTAGGTGCAGGAGATTCACTTGGTACTTCACTTGGTTCTTGAACCTCTTCGAGTTCTACTATTTTGCCCCTTCTATCAAGTAGAAATTCCCTTTCCATAAAGGTGGCATTCCTAGAAACAAACACTTTTGTTTTGCTGGGATAGTAGAAGTAGTATCCAATAGAATTCTTTGGATACCCAATGAAGTAGCATAAGATGGATCTCGTATCCAGCTTATCTCCCACTGTCTGCTTCACGTAAGCAGGACATCCCCAAATCCTCATGTATGAGTATTTGGGTGGTTTGCCCATCCATCTCTCATATGGAGTCTTATCCACTGCCTTGGTGTGGACATTGTTCAACAACATTACCGCCGTTTCGAGCGCATAGCCCCAAAACGAGGTAGGAAGTTCAGTGAGACTCATCATAGATCGAACCATGTCCAACAAGGTCCGATTACGACGCTACGCTACACCATTGAGCTGTGGTGTGGCCGGAGGGGTCCACTGTTCGAGAATCCCATTCTCTTTCAGATAGTTTTGAAATTCAGCACTTAAGTATTCATCACCTTGATCGGATCGAAGTGCTTTAATACTTTTGCCTAATTGATTTTCTACTTCAGCCTTGAATTCTTTGAACCTTTCAAAGGATTCAGACTTGTGCTTCATCAAGTACAAGTACCCATACCTAGAGAAATCGTCGGTAAAGGTGATGAAGTATGTGTGACCGTATTTAGTACCAATACTAAACGGGCCGCACACATCAGTATGGATCAAATCCAGTAGGCCTTGAGCACGCTCACCCTTGCCCTTGAAGGGTTGCTTAGTCATCTTTCCCTTGAGACAAGACTCAGAAGTTGGTAGGGAGTTAATGTCTGACAGATCAAACATGTCACTCCTAACTAACTTGTTCATCCTACTTAGAGAAATATGACCTAGCCTAGCGTGCCAAAGTTGTGCTGGGTTCAAGTTATCGTGTTTCCTTTTAATCGTTGTTGTATGTGCTTCAACATCGCAAGTTGGAACTTCTTTTAATTTTAAGGTGTATAAATCGTTTTCGCGTCCCCCAATTCCAATTAAACATTCATTCTTGTAAATATTGCAAATCGAATTAGCAAACATACAAGAATATCCATCACTATCAAGCATAGAAACAGAAATAATGTTCTTTATTAATTCGGGAACAAACAAAACGTTTCGTAATAACAACCTAAAATCAGAAGACAGAAATAAATAAACATCTCCTATAGCTACTGTAGCAACTCTTGCTTCATTGCCAAGCCTCAAGTGGGTCTCACCCTCTCTAAGACGTCGGCTTCTTGTCATCACCTGCAAATCATTGCAGATATGAGATCCACATCCGGTATCAAGTACCCAAGAAGTCGAATTAAGAGACATATTTATTTCAATATAGAACATACCTTTCGCAGTTCGCAACTGCTCGAGGTACTCCTTGCAGTTCCTCCTCCAATTCCCATGCTTGTGGCAGTGGTGGCAAACATCCACAGACTTGTTCGGCTTGGAAGCCTTTGCCTTTGGCTTCTTAGTGGGCTTTTCCTCCTTCGCAGGGGCAGAACGCTTCTTACCCTTGCGTCTGGGCCCCTTCTTCACAGAGGAAGAAGAGCCCATAAGGAGGACGGGCTTGTCCTTCTTTATGGTTCCTTCGAACATTACAAGCATGTTAACCACCTCTTCAAGGGTGGCTGCCAGCTTGTTCATGTTGAAGTTTACCACAAAGGGGTCGAATGCAGCAGGCAGTGAGAGGAGAAGCACATCCACAGACAGCTCGTGTGGAAGTGTGATATCAAGGCTCGACAGCTTTTCAACGATCCCAATCATACGAACCCCATGCTCGCGGACCGAAGTCCCATCGCGCATGCGGCTCGTCATAAGCTCCTTGACAGCCGTGAACCTCTCATGTCGAGAGTTCTCCCCGTACAGTTCTTTGAGATGAAAAAGTATGTCAGCAGCATACTTTGTCTTCTCAAAGCGCCGTTGCATTTCATTTTACATCGACGCCATCACATAGCATCGAGCTTTAACCTCATCGTCCCACCATTGTTTAAGCCTAACCAACTCCTCAGGGCTGATATCGGCAGGGGCTTCCTTCGGAGGGCACTTCTCTATCGTATAAAGAAGTTTTTCCGAAGCCAACACAAGGTTGAGGTTGCGGAGCCAGTCTTGGTAGTTCAGACCGGTGAACTTGTTGCTATCAAGTATAGCAGGGACATCGAGCTTTAACCTCATCGTCCCACCATTGTTTAAGCCTAACCAACTCCTCAGGGCTGATATCGGCAGGGGCTTCCTTCGGAGGGCACTTCTCTATCGTATAAAGAAGTTTTTCCGAAGCCAACACAAGGTTGAGGTTGCGGAGCCAGTCTTGGTAGTTCAGACCGGTGAACTTGTTGCTATCAAGTATAGCAGGGAGCGGGTTTTTCATCGAAACCATTATATAAGCAGTAATACTGAAAAGAAAACAGACAATCATCACTAACTATATATAAAATAATCGCTAAGACATAAAACAAGGTCGTTAAGTTTTATTAATTACCTTCCCACTATTTTAACGATTTCACCACCCTCTAATGAAATCGAGAAAGCAAGTTTCTTTAGTGGGTACACATCAAGCGATCATGGACCCGAATAATATCAGCCATCCATGACCCCCAAAAGGTAGTTTCCGATTGCAACCGGTGAAACCTCCATGTATTCACCTCACGTTCAGTAAGTGCCCAATAATATGACGCCGTTTACTATCATGTATCAAGATGACCCATCAATGTTGAGTCGTGAAGGACGGTCCCCTTAACGTCCCCAATAATATGAGCCAACGTTAAAGTAAGTGCCATCCGACTCACAACAATTGTCAATGGCGTGGACAGCTTTCCGGCATACATGACCCCCTCAATAATATGAGCCGGGCCATGTATACGGGTAGCATCGGCGTACACCAATTGTTGATGGAAGGTAGGGAAATTTAAACAAAATTTAAATTCCCTTTAGTTTATCGAATAAACATTTATCTTGATATTAGTTTTAAATCGTATTTAAAACGAGGGATTTTATTTTCGAAAAGTTTGGTCTCATGCAATATATTTTAAATCATATTTAAAACATGCGGATTCAACTAACTATATATCACATATATAAACATTGGGATGATCGATCGCGAGAGCTATGCGGTCCGTGGTTGCCAATCACGGACCTGGGTCCAATCCTAGGGGTAATGCAACATGCAATGCAATCCTATTACAATGCTTCCGGTTTTACAGATCTTCGGTCTTCAATATCTTTGATCGTCATCGGGCCCACCATCTTCAAAAGTCCTCCCACTAAGTCTAGTAATTTA
>KQ996491.1:7232-34968 GCA_001598015.1 Dorcoceras hygrometricum | reverse complement strand
TCAAAACGGGCCCGATATCGAATATTGGCCCGAAAACTTCACGGGATGCCCGGGACAGGCCCGAACTAAATCCTAGAAAACAAACCAGCCATCACGACATCGCCGGAGCATCGCCGGACGGCGGCCGACGGCGGCGGTCGCCGCCACCATGCATGTATCGTGCGGCATACTGCCGCACATTGGCTCGCGACAAGCGCGGCCATTCAGTGCCATGCACGACAGCAAGATGGCGCATCACCTGCGCAACGTTTGCGCAAGGCTGGCCGCCATTGGCCTGCCGCTGTCTCTTCCTCGTCGTGCAACCAAGCGCGGCCGGCGCGCTGGTTTGTCGCGCGCGACGCGCGATGCTGCGAGCAGCGGAAGCTGGTTGCCGCCGCCCACGGCGGCGGCCTGCGGGCCAAAAACAATTTTTTTTGTTGTTCGATCTGCAATTTCAAGATTAGATACAATTATGGCACAATTGTATTGAAGGATCCGAGCCATAGCTCTGATACCACTGTTGGGGAATCGTGGCGGATCCGGATCCCGTCTCCCGGCGAGGCAACGGAAGAACAAAATTAGGCCAGGAAACGTTCAATACAATTCAATAAAAACACAATATGAACCATTCATAGGGTGTTTAGTCAGTTACCTTGCTGGCGTCTAGGCGCCTGGCTCCGACCAGTTTCACGAGGAAACCGACACTTCACGGTAGGCGGCGGTAGATTACGTCAATCAGGTCCACGACCGGAAGGGAGACTCCTTCGTCAGCCTGCACTAGAAGGCCTGACGAGATCAACACGGACGGATTCTCCTCGAAATGTTGGCCGGAACAAATTTCGGCGAGGGGCGGCGGCGACGGCGGCGCAAGGCGGCGGCGGCGGCGATATGAGGGAGAGGAGGGGGCGGCGGCCGAAGCTTAGGAACTAGGGTTAGGGTTTGTTGTTATGTATTGTTATGATTAAAGCCTCCAAGTCTACATTAAGTAGACTAGTGATAAACTTGGACCGGCACAACGGGCCCGGGTCCAACGTATGAACATTCGGTTCATCCCTATCACCGTGACTTCATCGTAACTCCGATCGCCGATCAGATCGGACCGATCGACTCAGTTTCCAAAACTGAATACTATGATCTGAAAAACCATTTTTCAGAACCCCAGTGCAAAATGACCGTTTTTCCCCTCAACAGCGGCAAATCACGATTTGAACCCTGTTGACTTTTAGGAAGTCGCACTCCCCAAAATCCTCCTCAAGTGCTCAACACATTGAGTTTAGTATCCGTGCGGGAATCTCGAATCCAGTACTTGTGTGACCCTCAATGGTTCAGGGATACAAGCGTACATCTTGGAGAACGAATATTGACATCGCGTGTAACTAGGTAAACCCATTTACCTAAAACACTTCTAGTACTCTGGCCAGAGATTTATACACTATCGTCTCCTCAGATAACATAGGATATCCACGCATGTCTGCGAGCGGTGAATCCTCGACAACGATGCATCGAATCCTACATGCATCGGGGCCTCACCCAATCCCGCCGCCTAATGACCCCATGTGATTCGGCAAACGGGTCAAAGTGAGACGCCTATCATGTAGAGTCTCAATGACGTTTCGAGTCCTGAGGACTAATCAGTACAACCAAGACCTCGGACTCATCCACTCGACAAATGGTAACCACTTGGAAAGTCCGAACGAGGGTAGTTCGATAGATCACTAGGTCACTATCTATCTACATGCTCAGAACATCACAATGTTCCCTACCAATGAAACATGGTACTTCGCATCGTAGATACTAGTCTCGAGCTCGGGCGGCCTTATCCTCATTTTGACGGCCCAATTGACTAGGAACTAATTCAGAATACACTGTGACTATTAGATGTGTTTCATGATAGCCGTCATACCCACTATCACATCTAACATACACTATAGTGCATTCTAGGTCTTTACTCAACGCAATTGTTAATCATCATACAACACAATGAAAGTAAAGAATGCCATAAATAAAATGCGAATATCATATATAAAGATTGTCATATACAAGAGTCTATGAACCCACACGCCACAAGTTGGCTAGTTGGGCATCTACTCTAACATTCAGTGTCTAGGCTGTGTGAGACTCTACGTGAGTTGTGTGAGAACTCATGGACACCCCCGGTTTTTTGATCCTAACAAGTACTCTGGCCAGAGATTTTTCATATTATTATCTACTCTTATAGCATAGGATATCCACGCACTAGGGCGAGCGGTGAATCCTCGACCAAAGGACTCCTACATGCATCGGGACCTCACCCAATCTCACCACCTGATGAGCCTTACGGAGTCGATAAACGAGTCAAAGTGAGGTACTTATCCTGTAGATTCTGAATGATGTTTCGAGTCATAAGGACTAGTTACGTACAATCAAGACCTCGGACTTAATCCACTCGATAAATGGTAACCATTTGGAAAGCTCGAACGAAGGTAGTTCAATGGATCACCGGGTTACTATCCATCATGCATGCTCAGAATATCTCCATGTTCCCTACCAATGAAGCGTGGTACTTCACATCGCAGATGCTAGTCTCAAACAGGGGCGACTCTTACCCTTGTTTTGGAAGGCCCAATCGACTAATCCGATTTAAAATGCACGATTAATATTAGATGCACTTCATGATAGCCATCAAATCCACTATCATATCTGACATAAACTACAATACATTCAAGGTCTTTATCCAAAAAATTGGTGCAATAATAGAAAAGATAAAAAATGCCTTGAAAAATGTAAATTATATAAATGAATAAAGATCATTTTACAACAAGAGTCAACAAAGCTTCCTACCAACAGTTGGCTAGCTGGGCAACTACTCTGACATACACTGTAAGAGAAAATTTCTCACACTGTAACGTCCAAAAATCCGTTAAATCCACAAAGATAAATCTAAATTTTTGAAGGGTTTAATTTGCTAATTTCAGTACCCTTATTCAGATTCAATTCAGTGATTCAACTTTTATCTAAGTTGAATTTTAGATTAGACAAGGAACCCGGTTCACGAGTATTTCCGGAAGAATAAACCCAAGTATGGTTCGAGTTTCTAAAATTCTTTTAGAAAACAAAAAAATATATTTACAACAAAATGATTACGGTTTTTAGGCCACATGCCTTGCATAAGTACTTTAAACCAAATACACTATTTTCATTATTAGAGCTCATTTAAGGCTGTGGAAGGCTCCTCTAAACAACAAACCAAACAAAGAGTTTCTTTAAAGTTTTCTAAAGCTTTTTGATCGTGTTTGGGGTGATTCAAAGCCGGAGATATTCTGTGCAAACTGTCGTTCAACTTTGAGACAAGTAAACTTTGTTTCTTGCTACAGCATATATTGATTCCTCTTGCATGCTTGTATGGGTTTTAAAGGTTTGAAAAAAGTTTTGAAGTTTTTCAAACGTAGAGATGAGTTATTGATGAAGTATTGGTTTGCTAGAGTTTTGTTTCAGAAAAGCTGTTCGAAAATGTTTTACGTAAGTTTGAGAGTTTCTTCATGAAAATTCTGGGATGTACAAAAGGAGCTTCAAAGTAAAGTTTCTCTGAACATTTCCAGTGATTATGTCAAGCGAGATAGCTAAGGATGAGGTACTGAGCAGATAGGCAAAGTTGCTCTAGTTAGAACGTTGTTCTGGTCTGATAAGTTTAGCTAATCTTTTCGAACTTCTCCAAGCTGTTTATAGTACTCGTGCTGGAGAGCTAAGGATGAGGTTCTGAGCTGATACGCAAGGCTGGTCTAGTTAGAACGATGTTCTGGTTTAATAAGCTTAGCTAATCTATTCGAACTTCTCCAAGCTGTTTACTCGTGCTGGACAGCTAAGAATGATGTCAAGCCCGGTGCTTTCAAAAACCCAAAGTGTCGCACAAAACAAGCAAATACAACGGAAGTTTAAAAAGTGGATTAAAATTTTTCTTTCTAGGCCTGAACAAAATACAATTCAAAATACATTAATACTTAAAGTGTATATTTTCAACTCGAAATCTCCACAACAAAAGCAATACCAGAAGTGCATATAAATATCCCAGCAGATAATAATCTTCAATACAAGCATTCACACAGGGCATCCCCTGGTAAACTGAATCAATTCAATATACATAACTGGGACTCAGTAAGGGATTGTACCAGCCTACGCACCGCTTGATCCAGCTGATTAAGACCAAAGCAGCCCCCAAAGGGGAAAACAACGAGGTCAAACCTCAGTACGAAGAGCATTCATAAAACAACAATCAAATAACATGCAATATCTCAAGACGTGCAATGCATAATTGGTACAACGAAGACTCATCGGTTGTAAAAATAGCTCACACAGACTCAGTTGCGATTCATCAAATCAAAAATCAGTGGCCACATTGTAGGTGAGAGTATGAGAGCTACCCAGTCGTCCCACATACAGTACCAGCAGCACAAAGTCTCAAAGCTCAACCAAACTGGTGCCATTAAGCAGCTTGAGGGGTGGGAGCTACCCACTGAACCTCAGGGAAGACACAATCTCGCAGCGAGGAGTCGAGGGTACGGGAGACAGCCGACACCCCTCATTTTATTTTCAAATTAGCATGCTGGCACTATCCATCATCGGATAAAAGTCAGGTATCAAAAGGAATCGGCTCAAAATGCTATGAATGTATGCAAGACAGTATCAGCTTACAATCAGAACATAATAATCATACAGAAACAGATCAGAAAGTCATCACATAAAACACGACTAATCAGTCTCACAACCATCACATAATACATAGTAGTGAACCTACACAGCAGTTCAGTTCACGTTGGAAATATTCTCATGCTTATGTCAAAACTGTTAATATAAGCTCAATCCGTACCTTATGCAGGTCTTGGCAAAATACCTCAGCACAGCTTACGGGTAAGAGCAAAATGCACTCCCTGCTCCGCTCGGCCAATAGCTCAGGACCAGCAGCTCATGGCAAACCACAAGGGAGGCTCTAATATGCCAAGATACCTAAGAAGTCAGCTCTGCTTAAGCTTACACAACTCACGGCCTAAAGCCTCGTAGCTCAGAACAACTACGTATAACCAACAACTACGTATAACCAACATAGCACTATCCAGCTCAAGGAAAATGCTAAGAACATAAACTAACACCAACAAAACACGGTTACTTGTACTGGAGCTCAACTCGGCCAAAAATCACAAAACCTAGCTCACGCAGCTCCTCAGCGATTCCTCCGTTCGGCCTCCTCCTGACTCCAAACTGGCACAA
Organism: Dorcoceras hygrometricum; assembly: GCA_001598015.1. NCBI lineage: Eukaryota > Viridiplantae > Streptophyta > Magnoliopsida > Lamiales > Gesneriaceae > Dorcoceras > Dorcoceras hygrometricum. The sequence goes on along the minus strand of KQ996491.1, from coordinate 29,748 downwards.
GAACGTCGGCCTTGAAGAGGGATTTCAAACAGAGGTACCCTCACTTAAAACTGACCGGACAATCTCAGACGATCTGGAAAATACTAGGTCGGGTGAACAGTAACCACGAGGGTTTGGAAAATATATGTTGGGAACTCTCAGGAGAGGATAAGGAGATGTGTGGTCTAAAAATGACTAAGTGTTGGTCAACGATCAAGACTTATATACACACTCCAGCTTTGAGTTCAGCATACTCAACCCAGCTCAGGAATACGCTGCCTTCATCCAGCACACCACTCAGCTGATCAGCTCAAGTACTCCGAGAAGCACGCACCCAGCTTGGATTGCTCACACAGACCCTGTCTAGTCTACAGTGTTCAGATCAGCTTTGACCTCTCCACTGTTCCAGCTTAGGCACGCAGACACAAAATCAGCTCTCGTTCCAAACAGACCAGCTCAGAGCATCCAGTTCAGCTCACGGTCTCTATAATAGTGCACCACACTCAGATCAGCTTGCGATGATCTATTCATAGCATGATAACCAGCTTACAGACTTTTACTTACACAGGAAAAATCGCATACAAAACAACACGCACAACCCTTCCAGCAGAGCGTCACCCAGTTCATCTCTAAGCTGAATCCAGCTTACACTCACAGAGGAAATCCCAGAGCTTTTCACCTCTAAGTTGTTGTCCCAAAACAGCTCGCGGCAGAAACTCAAACAAGAACAACGAAGCATTTCAGCTCAGAACTATTCCACTCAGATCAGCTCGCGCCTGATCTGATCTATGCAAAACCCAAAGGTTACCAGCAGCTACACCAATTATCCTAAGCTGATCACTATGACATTGCTTCCGCTAAACAGCTCACAGGATACAATTCAGCTCAGATCTCAACTTGCTGTTCAGCTCAGAACTATTCTGCTCAACCAGCTCACACCAAATCTGGTCTTGGTTTATCGTCAAAATCCACCAGCAGACTTCTGAGCTGGAACCAGAGCACACTGGACCTGTTCACACCACACTGTACAGCTTAGCTCTACATCTCAGCTGAGCTGTCCACACAATAGCTTGGCTCTAAATCAACTTGATGTGCAGTAAAATATGCAGGACCAGTTCATCCTGTCGCTTACTTCGCTGAACCTGAAACAGTTTACTTCAACCAGCTCGCGCGAAACATTAGACCAGCTGGCAGCAAAGCTGATTCCTATCAACCCAAATTTCCTAAGCTGCAAAATCTCTACTGATAATTCACCCATCAGATATAATTAACTCATGAGTAAGCTTAAATAATCTTAGTCCTCATAGCTATACTGGACCCGATCACACTACAACAGCAACGGTTCAGCTCACAACCTCAGCAGAGCTGAATAAAGCAATAGCCTTTTACCTAGCAGTTGTACCAGATTTGTCCCAACTAATCAGTGCTTGAAACCATACTTCGAACTAGTGATAATCTATACTGAAACCCAAACAACTTGTATTATCATCTTACCATGAATTCTTGGACCAGCACACATCTAAGCTGGTCCCTTCACTGGTAGCTTACCAAAGTGAAAGATCTCTATTGGTTAATCATTACTACGATCTGATTAACATGCTTATTTCTATCTGATAATTCCTAGTCCTCACATTCTCCCCAACTAGAAAGAGGATTTAGTCCTCGAAATCAAACCACAGATACAGTTCAAGACTGCAAGAATACCAGAAAACAATCCAAAACTAAAATATGCCACAAACTAGAATTCTTCAATGCTCTCCAAAAAGCTAATCACCAAGAGTTCAAGATAACTCAATACATTGGTCATCAAGAAAAAGATTACCTGAGTCAATACAGCGCATACTCAAACAGATGAGGCCACTCCTGCCTTATCTTCCACTTCCCATGTAGCCTCTTCTCTTCCATGCTTGCTCCACTGAACCATCACCAATGGAATGGTCTTGTTTCTCAATTGTTTCTCTTTCCTGTCCAGAATCTGCACTGGATACTCAACATATCTCAAAGTTTGATCTAGCTCAACTTCATCGGTTCTTAATACGTGGGAAGGATCCGGCTCATATTTCCTCAACATTGACACATGAAACACGTTATGCATCGTTGCTAACGTAGAAGGCAACTGCAAACGATATGCCAAAGATACAATCCTTTGATAATCTCAAATGGTCCAATGAATCTAGGAGCTAATTTACCCTTGAGACCAAATCTCATAACGCTCTTGAAAGGATAAACTCGCAAAAACACTTGATCCAACTTGAAACTCTAGAGGCCTACACCTCCTGTTAGCATAGATAGCTTGAGGATCTTGGGCAGCCTTCATTATACTCCGAATTAGCTCAATCGGATCCTTCATATGAGGCAAAAACTCAGGGGCAGACAACTGTTCGTCTCCAAATTCTTCCCAACAAATCGACGACCTGCACTTTCTACCGTACAAGGCCTCGAATGGTTCCATCCCGATAGTTACTTGGTAGTTGTTATTATTCGAAAACTCTACCAGAGATAAGGAATCCTACCAACCAACACTGAAATCCATCACAATCGCTCGTAGCATATCCTCCAAAGTATGTATAGTCTTCTCGGATTGGCCATCTGTCTGAGGGTGATACGCAGTACTCATAACCAATCTCGACCCCATCGCTGCCTGTAAACTCTTCCAAAACTTGGAAGTAAATCTAGGGTCTCCATAAAATACCATCGATACCACAATCTAATCAAATGGTCAATGTATAGTCTCGCCATTTTCTTTATAGAACATCTTACATCATATGAATTAAGTGGGCTGACTTAGAAAGTCTATCAATCACAACCCAAATCACGTCACATCCCTGGTTCGAACGAGGTAAGTGGGTCAAAAAATCCATAGAGACGTGCTCCCAATTCCACTGTGTAGTACGTTAGGTCTCATCCTCTCGGCCTTGACCTGTTGACAATTCAAACATCACGCTACAAATCCCAAATATCATTCTTCATGCCTTCCAACCAATAGTAAGATTTCAAGATATGGTACATCTCCTTCTCACCCGGATGCACACTATAGCGACTACAATGGGCCTCGTTCAAGATAGTTTCCTTCAGGTCTATCAAATTTGGAACCACTAATCTACCATGAAATCTCAGACGTCCATCAGAAGCAACAATAAAATCATCTAACTGGCTATTCTGGGCTTTCATATTTAACTCATGGATGTATAGGTCAGTTCTTTGTGCTGCCCTAATGTCCGCTACAATCTGTGGGTCAACTTGAAAAGAAGAAACTACAAAGTACTTGTCATCCGGCTGAAAATGCCATCTAGAAGTCCCCAAATGCTCATGGAATTTTGAGATACTAAACAACGTCAGCATCGCTGGTTCAGATTTCCTACTCAAGGCATCGGCCACTAAGTTCATTCGCCCAGGCTGATACTGAATCTTACAATCAAAATCCTTGAGTAATTTCATCCAACGATGTTGCCTCATGTTCAAATCGGACTGTGTGAAGATATACTTCAAGCTCTTGTGGTCGATGTAAACCATGAATTGTTCACCATACAGATAGTGGCACCAAATCTTCAAAGCAAAAACAATGGCCGCCAACTCCAAATCGTGAACGGGGTATCTGGTCTCGTTGGATTTCAACTGTCGAGACGCGTAAGTTATCAATCGCTCGTTCTGCATCAAAACCAAATCGTGAACGGGGTATCTGGTCTCGTTGGATTTCAACTGTCGAGACGCGTAAGTTATCAATCGCTCGTTCTGCATCAAAACACAACCAAACCACCTAGAGAAGCATCGGATCACACTACAAAACCTCCAGAACCCGAAGGTAGAGCCAACATAGGAGCAGTAGTCAACCTCTCCTTGAGCAAAAGAAAACTAGACTCGCACTCGTCTGTCCAGGTAAATCTCCTATCTTTCTGGGTCGTCAGTGGCCTGGATATTGAAGAAAATCCCTCGACGTCAGGCCCGGTGCGCTAAATACAGATTAATTACACAATTAATCACAATTATGCAGAAGCATTAAAAATAGGGCTAAAAAGTTTCGTTTTGCGCGTGAACGGAAAATCATTCAAAATAAGTTCATAATCAAAATAAGGATTTAAACTCATAAATCCAACAACAGGCAGCAAGTAACAAATACAGATCCCCTCAAATACTAAAGGCACAGGACATTCCCTGGCTCAATATATCAATACATATCGCTGGGACTCAGAACGAGGATCTTCCAGCAGACGTTCCACTCTGTCCAACTAGATTACCCGAAGCTCCTGCAAAGGCCAACACAGACCAAAGCAGCCCAAAACACGGACAAGTAACGAGGTCAAACCTCAGTACGAAGAGCACTCATAAAAAAGCAATTCATAAACATGCAATATTTCAAGTTATGAGATGCATGAGGTTATCAAAGAATATCGGTCATCAAGGCCAACAACACAGCTGGCAATCAAATCTCAATTGAGCCTCAAACACCACGCACAGCCAATCAGCCGGTGGAAATCATCGATCCGTGATCTTCAGGTCCGTTGACCATAACAGCTCAGTGGTCTTCAGGCGCGAAAACTTAGCCGGCCACCACCTCGATGATAGCATTGGACCTTTCAGGCACGACAACTCAGCCGGCCGATCACAACACTAGCTCGACTCGGGTCATCAATCAAATATCAGGCTCAATATGTATGTGTGAATGCCAGTCAATATCAGATCACAACATAAATAATTCATACGTAACACAGAACAGATAATTCACATAACAGCCAGGTCAAATTTGTTCACGTAATCACTCGCTCACAGCATTCAGATCACATTGGAAATATCTCATGCTTATGCCAAAGCTGTTTAAATAAGCTCAAATCCGTACCTCCTCTAAGCTGCTAATACCTCAACAGATCACGCAGAACACAGCTCCAGTAGCCTGCTCAAATCAGCTGCTCTACTAGATCTTCCAGAACTCAACAGAAGATGTCTACTAGCTCAAATCTGTCAAGATATCTAATAATCAGCTCATATCAAAGCTCATTCAGCTTACAGCCTAAAGACGCGTAGCCTAAAACGGCTACCTCAACTCTACAGAGCACTACCCAGCTCTAAATCGAAGCTTAATCGGTAAGAAATCACTTACTCCAAGCTGATAAAGAACAGAAGAACTGCTTCCTAGAATTCGTGAAGATATCGAACTCTGCAACTACTTCGCGCTCCCTCAACTCATCGATTCAAGTCTTCAAACTGGTATCAATCGAAAAACCTAAGGAAGACGAGCTCAGCGCCACCAATCTTGCTCCAAACGGCGGCGTAAATCGACGGAGAAAGGTTTGAATGAACAGTAGGGGTTTCGGGAAACTCTTGGGAAGAAGGTAAGAAAATATCGGGTTCGAAAAAGACCAAGTGTTGATCGACACTTATATTTAAATCTCCCAGTCAAAGCTACAGTGAAAGTCAATCACCGACAAATTCAGATCTTAGCGCTATTCAGATCTTGGTGCTAACTCAAATCTGTCTTCTCCACGCTATACTAGCGCACAACCATCAAACGACGCCGCGTTACCGCAAAACGACGTAGCATAGGGGTCCCACTCAAAACAACAGATATTGCGTCAAAGACCCGCTCGCTCATCCAGATTTGACCAAAATCTGAAATCATTAAACCGCACCGGTCTACACCAACTCTGGAACCGGACCGGTCTACACAGTACCGCTGACTAACACTTGACTTCTTTTCGCTAACCAAATCTGTTTCCTCTCGCTACACCATATCTGACTACCACTCAAAACGATCTCGTTTCAATCATACTCATCTAACGCCAAATCTGATATGTGCCAAAAGACGTGGCATCACTTATACTCAACCCGCATATACCCGGGTAATCCAAAACGGTATCGTTTCGCTTCCCGCTCACGACAACTCACTCATACACGTGAGGAACAGATCTGGACACCCAGATCTTACTCAAATCTGAAAATCCAAAAATTACCAACAGAAAACTAAATCCTTCAAATCTGAAAACCCGATGGTTAACGTCTCCCTTGGTTAATCCTTATCCAGATCTGATTATTTCGTTAATCACCAATTAACAATTTCTAGTCCTCACACTCTCCCCCACTAGAAATGGATTTTGTATCAACTTACAGCAACAGCCCAATCTGCCCAGCATATCTCAATGCTAAACAAACCACAATCCAAAATTTAAAGCAACTCAAAGTTCGAATCAACAAGCCAGAAGATTTACCTGAAATTATACTGTCAACGCTCAAACAGATGAGGCCACTCCTGTCTCATATTTTCTTCCACTTCCCAGGTAGCTTCTTCTCTACCATGCTTGCTCCATTGGACCATCACCATCGGAATAATCTTATTCCTCAGCTGCTTTTCCTTCCAATCCAGAATCTACACTGGATATTCAACATAGCTCAAAGTGTGATCTAGCTCCACTTCATAAGTACTCAACACATGGGACGGATCTGGCTCATATTTCTTCAACATTAACACATGAAACACATCATGTATCGCTGCTAATTCATCAGGCAGTCTCAATCTGTACGCCAAAGTTCTATCATCTCAACAATCTCAAAGGGACCAATGAATCTAGGAGCTAATTACCCTTAAGTCTAAATCTCATCATGCTTTGAAAGGAGAAACATTCAAAAACACCCGATCGCCAACCTCAAACTCCAAAGGTCCGCGTCTCCTGTTGGCATAGCTAGCATGTCGATCTTGTGCAGCTTTCATTCTACTCCGAATCAACTCGACCTGATCTTTCATATGCTGCACAAATTCAGGATTAGACAGCTGTTTCTCACCAATCTCTCCCCAACAGATCTGTGATCTACACTTACGACCATACAAATCTTCGAATGGAGCCATCCCGATAGTCACTTGGTAGCTGTTGTTATATGAAAATTCAATCAAGGATAAAGAATCCTGCCAGCCACCACTGAAATCCAACACAACAGCTCGCGACATGTTTTCCAAAATCTGAATGGTCCTCTCGGGTTGGCCATCGGTCTGAGGGTGATATGCTGTACTCCCAGCCAATCTCGAACCTATCACTGTCTGCAAGCTCTTTCAGAATCGGGAAGTAAATCTTGGATCTCTATCGGACACTATCAAAACCGGCACTCCATGTAATCTAACCACATGGTCAATGTACAACTTCGCCATCTTCTTCATCGAACACCTCACATCATAAGGAATGAAATGGTCTGACTTCAAAGCCTGTCAACAACAACCCAAATCGCATCACATCCTCTGTTCGATCGAGGTAAGTGAGTCACAAAATCCATGGCGATGTGCTCCCAATTCCATTGAGGCACTTCTAGACTCTGTAGCAATCCACCAGGTCTCATTCTCTCGGCCTTGACCTGTTGGCAATTCAAACATCGAGCTACAAATCCAGAGATGTCATTCCTCATACCTTCCCACCAGTAGTGAGACTTCAAGGCATGATACATCTTTTTCTCGCCCGGATGCACACTGTAACGAATACAATGGGCCTCATTCAAGATGGTTTCCTTCAGATCAATCAAATTCGGAACAACCAATCTTCCTCAAAATCTCAAGCATCCATCAGAAGCAATGGTAAAATCCTCTGACTGACCATTCTAGGCCTTAATCTTCAACTCGTGAATATACGGGTCAGTCCTCTGTGCTGCTCTAATGTTTGCAATAATCTGTGGCTCAACCTGAAAAGAAGAACCACGAAATACTGATCATCTGTCTGAAAACGCCATCCAGAAGTCCCCAAATCCTCATGGACTTTGGATATGCTCATCGATGTCAACATCGCAGGCTGGGCTTTCCTACTCAACACATCGGCCACTAAATTCATCCACCCAGGCTGATATTGAATCTCACAGTCAAAATCTTTGAGCAACTCCATCCAATGACGTTGCCTCATATTCAGATCAAACTGAGTGAAGATATACTTCAGACTCTTATGGTCTATGTACACCACAAACTGCTCGCCATACAAATAGTGACACCAGATCTTCAACGCAAAAACAATGGCGGCAAACTCTTGATCATGAACGGGGTATCTCGTCTCATGGGGCTTCAACTGTCGAGACTCATAAGCTATCACTCGTCCGTTCTGCATCAATACACAACCCAGACCATTCATAGAAGCATCAGAACAAACAACAAAACCTCTAGAACCTGAAGGTAAAGCCGAGCAGTAGTCAACTTCTCCTTGAGCAACTCAAAACTCGACTCACACTCATCAGTCCAAAAAAACTTCCTATCTTTCTGCGTCAACTGAGTCATCGGCCTGGATATCGAATAAAACTTCTTAATGAAACATCTGTAGTAGCCAGCCAAACCCAATATACTATGGATCTCAGAAACATTCCTAGGTCGCTCCCATTCAAGAACTGCTTTGACCTTACTAGGATCCACCGAAATACCTTGTGCTGAAATGACATGACCCAAAAAGATTACTCTATCCAACCAAAATTCACACTTACTAAACTTTGCGTACCTGTGAGTCTCTCAGATTCTGCAACACCAATCTCAAGCGCTCTTTATGCTCTCTATAGCTCCTCGAGTACACAAGAATGTCATCTATGAAGACAATCACAAAACGATCGATGTACTCACTAAAGACACGATTCATCAAATCCATGAAGACAACAGCAGCATTCATCAATCCAAACGGCATCACAAGAAACTCATAATGCCCGTATCTCGTCCTAAAAGCCGTCTTTGCAACATCAACGTCTCTAATCCGTAACTGATGATAACCAGATCGCAGATCAATCTTGGAGGATACTGCCGATCCCTGCAGCTGATCAAACAGATCATAAATCCATGACAAAGGATACTTGTTCTTGATCGTACTTGAGTCTAGGCACAGAGTTTGAGTTTTGATTTTGACTGACTCTGTGATTGTGTGATTTGATTATTTGCCTCTGTGATTTATCTGCTTGTTCTTACCTCTGATTTTTGGTAGATGCCGTCGAGGAGAGGAAGGAGTAGGATTGCTAGGTAGGTAGATGGGGAGTCTAGAGCCCCGGGCATTGATGAGGACGTTGAGTAGCAGGAGATACCTTTGCACCAACGTGCTAGATAGACAGACATGGATTAGGTGACTCGACAGATTGGAGAGATGGAGCTAGTGTTGGCTAGGTTCCAGAGGATGAATCCCCTGATGTTTACTGGTGTCAAGGCTGGTCTGTTGGCGGAAGGCTGGCTTGAGCACATGGAAGAGTTGTTTGACGCAGTGGAGTACTCGCAAGAGAGGAGACTGAAGTTAGCAGTGTTGCAGTTGAGAGAGCATGCGCAAAGCTGGTGGAAGGGTACTTATCGTGTCATGAGAGAGATTGGAGTTGTGATTTCTTGGAAGAGATTCTGTGCAGCACATGAAAGATCAGATTGAATTTATTCGGAGGAGGATGAAAGCTGCTCAAGATCGACACGCTAGCTATGCTAACAAGAGACGTAGGCGTTTGGAGTTTGAGGTTGGCGATCGAGTGTTTCTCAAAGTTTCTCCTTTCAAGAGTGTGATGAGATTCAGATTGAAGGGTAATTGGCTCCTAGATTCGTTGGTCCTTTTGAGGAGAGGAAAGTTGGCTCATATATTGAGGCTTCCTGATGAGTTAACAGCGATGCATGATGTGTTTCATGTGTCAATGTTGAGGAAATATGAGCCAGATCCGTCCCATGTGCTGAGGAATGATGAAGTTGAGCTGGATTCTACCTTGAGCTATGTGGAATATCGAGTGCAGATTCTAGATAGGAAGGAGAAGCAGCTGAGGAATAAGGTTATCCCATTGGTGATGGTCCAATGGAGCAAGCATGGTCGTGAGGAAGCTACCTGGGAGGTTGAAAAGAAGATGAAACAGGAATGGCCTCATCTGTTTGAGCTTTGACAATGGATTTGTGTTTGTCAGCTCTAGTGTTTTGTTGATTCTGCCCTGTGTTTGCCTTTGATTTGAGGTTCTGTTTAGCATTGAGTTTTGCTGGGTGTTATGGCATAGGTATATTAGGAATGGTGTCTAGTATACTGTGTCGTGAATATACCATTTTGTTGTTGTGATTGTTGATTTTTGGATCTGATGCCGTAAGTGATTTCGAGGACGAAATCGATTTCTAGTGGGGGAGAAAGTAAGGACTATAAATGGTTAAGTATGATTTATGGACTAATCAGATTTGAGGAGGATTTGTTAATTGAGTTATTAACTATCGGGTTTTCAGATTTGAGGACTTGGTGATTTTTCAGAATTTCAGTTTTGAGCGGGATCTAGATGTTCAGATCTGTCCCTCACGTGTTTGCTTAATTGTCGCGAATAGGGAGTGAAACGCTGTCGTTTGGGTGCTAGTCAGATATGGCGTTGCAAGAGAATGCTACGTCGTATTGCGTATTCAGACTTGACGTTAGTGAATGAAACCTGTTTAGCGGGGGTGAGCAGATGTGAGATTCTACTCGAGGAAGTCAGCGATGGTCAGGGGTCCAGAGTTGTTCAGATGTCAGCGTTGGTCAACGGTACTGTGTATACCGATGCGGTTCAATGATTTCAGATGTGATCAAGATCTGAGGAGAGTTAGCGGGATCTGTTGCGAGAGCGGACTCCGATGCTACGTCGTTTTGATAAGTAAGAGCGACGTCGTTTTGGTATCAGAAACGCATGTTTGTTTGGAGATGGGATCTGAGTTAGCGTTGGCAGATGTGAGTGATAGCTGAGGCCATATTTGAGGGACTTCTGCCTTAGCAATGAGATCTGAACTTATCGGTGAATTGATTTCCATTGTAGCTTTGACTTGGGGATTTAACTTAAGTGTCGATCAACACTTAGAGTATTTTTTGAACCAGATATTCCTTATCTTCATCCCCGATCAACACTTAGAGTATTTTTTGAACAAGATATTCCTTATCTTCATCCTCGATAACCCTCGATTGGTACTGTTCATCCAAACCATATTTTCGTCGATTTCCATCGTTTTACGCCGCTGTTTGGAGCAAGATTGGTAGCGCTGAGCTCGTCTTCTCTAGGGCTTTCGACTGATACCAGTTTGGAGACTGGAGTCGCCGGATTTGAGGAGCGCGAAGTTGTTACAGTGTTCGTATGTCTTCGCGATTGTGGACCAGTAGTTCTTCTGTTCTTTAACAGCTTTGGGTAAGTGATTCTTTACCGATTTAAGCTTAGTATGAGAGCTGAGTAGTGCTCTGTTGGAGTTAGGTAGCTGAGTTAAGTTACTGGGCTTTAGAATTAAGCTGTTTGAGTTCAGATTTGAGTTGATAATTAGATACTTTGACAGATTCGAACTTGTAGTAGCTGCTGCTGAGTTTCCGTGGAGCAGCTAAGGCAGTAGACTTGAGTTGGCTGCTGCGCCCTTGTTGTGGTGAGATCTGTTGAGATAAAAGCTGATTTGAGGTACGAATTGAGCTAGATTTTAGCAGATTTTCTATCAGCTTTGGGATATTTCCTTCGTGAATTAGCTGCTGTGAATTGTATTGATTGCGGAATGATTATGTGGTTGTGTCTGTGTTGCGTGCGTGTGAGCTTTGTGCATTGAATTAAGCATGAGTCTGCTGTGCATTCACGCATACATATTGAGCCCGATCCCTTTGAGAGCTGAATTCCTGTTGAACGTTGTGATCGGCTGGCTGAGTCGTCGTGCCTGAAAGGTCCAATGTTGTTTTGATGTGGTGGCCAGCTGAGTCGTTGTCGCCGAATACCACTATACCTTGTGATGGTCGGCTGAGTCGTCGTACCTAAAGATCACAAGATGATGATGATTGATGAGATCTGCACAGCTGAGTCGTTGTGCTATGTTTGCCTACCGATGATTCTTGGTAGCCCCTTTTTCATGCATTGCACGATTGAGATATTGCATTGTCTGAAATGATAGATGATTTTATTGTGCTCTTCGTACTGAGGTTTGACCTCATTTATTTTCCCTGTTGTGGGCTGCTTTGGTCGATGTTGGCCATTGCAGGTTCTTCAGGCAACCAGGCTGGACAGAGTGGAGCTTTAGCTGGTCGATCCCCTTATTGATTTGAGTCCAGTTGTATTGATATTTATATTGAGCCAGGGGATGTCCTGTGCCTCTATTTATGTTTGGGATCGTGTGTTGTGTTTTTGGATGTTATTGTTTGAGTTTTGAGTTAAAATCCTATTTTGATTATGAATGTATTTTGAATGTTATTGGATCAGGCCCATAAGCGAAAATTTTTAGCCCATATTTTTATGATGCTTCCGCATAATTGTTATCTTAGCGCACCGGGCCTGACATTTTTGGTATCAGAGCTTAAACTGGGATAAGCTCGTTTCCTTTTGATCACACTTGAGTCTAGGCACAGAGTTTGAGTTTTGATTTTGACTGACTATGTGATTGTGTGATTTGATTATTTGCCTCTGTGATTTATCTGCTTGTTCTTACCTCTGAGTTTTGGTAGATGCCGTCGAGGAGAGGTAGGAGTAGGATTGCTAGGCAGGTAGATGGGGAGTCTAGAGCCCCGGGCAGTGATGAGGACATTGAGTAGCATGAGATACCTTTGTGCCGACGTGCTAGACAGACAAAGGTGGATTAGGTGACTCGACAGATTGGAGAGATGGATCTAGTGTTGGCTAGGTTCCATAGGATGAATCCCCTGACGTTTACTGGTGTCCGGGCAGTGATGAGGACATTGAGTAGCATGAGATACCTTTGTGCCGACGTGCTAGACAGACAAAGGTGGATTAGGTGACTCGACAGATTGGAGAGATGGATCTAGTGTTGGCTAGGTTCCATAGGATGAATCCCCTGACGTTTACTGGTGTCGAGGCTGGTCTGTTGGCGGAAGGATGGCTTGAGCACATGGAAGAGTTGTTTGACGCAGTGGAGTACTCGCAAGAGAGGAGACTGAAGTTAGCAGTGTTGCAGTTGAGAGAGCATGCGCAACGCTGGTGGAAGGGTACTTCTCGTGTCATGAGAGAGACTGGAGTTGTGATTTCTTGGGAGAGATTCTGTGCATCACATGAAAGATCAGATTGAATTGATTCGGAGTAGGATGAAAGCTGCTCAAGATCGACATGATAGCTATGCTAACAAGAGACGCAGGCCTTTGGAGTTTGAGGTTGGCGATCGAGTGTTTCTCAAAGTTTCTCCTTTCAAGAGTGTGATGAGATTCAGTTTGAAGGGTAATTGGCTCTAGATTCGTTGGTCCTTTTGAGATTGTTGAGAGGAGCGGACAGTTGGCTTATAGATTGAGGCTTCCTGATGAGTTAGCAGCGATTCATTATGTGTTTCATGTGCCAGTGTTGAGGAATTATGAGCCAGATCCGTCCCATGTGCTGAGGACTGATGAAGTTGAGCTGGATTCTACCTTGAGCTATGTGGAATATCCAAAGCAGATTCTGGATAGGAAGGAGAAGCAGCTGAGGAATAAGGTTATCCCATTGGTAATGGTCCATGGAGCAAGCATGGTCGTGAGGAAGCTACCTGGGAGGTTGAAAAGAAGATGAAACAGGAATGGCCTCATCTGCTTGAGCTTTGACAGTGGAGTTGTGTTGGTCAGCTCTAGTGTTTTGTTGATTCTTCCCTGTGTTTGCCTTTGATTTGAGGTTCTGTTTAGCATTGAGTTGTGCTGGGTGTTATGGCATAGGTATATTATGAATGGTGTCTAGTATACTGTGTCGTGAATATACCATTTTGTTTTTGTGATTGTTGATTTTTGGATCTGATGCCGTAAGTTATTTCGAGGACGTAATCGATTTCTAGTGGGGGAGAATGTGAGGACTAGAAATGGTTAAGTATGATTTACGGACTAATCAGATTTGAGGAAGGATTTGTTAATTGAGTTATTAACTATCGGGTTTCAGATTTGAGGACTTGGTGATTTTTCAGAATTTCAGTTTTGAGCGGGATCTAGATGTTCAGATCTGTCCCTCGCGTGTTTGCTTGAATTGTCGCGAGTAGGGAGTGAAACTCTGTCGTTCGGGTGCTAGTCAGATATGGCATTGCAAGAGAATGCTACGTCTATTGCGTATTCAGACTTGACGCTAGTGAATGAAACATGTTTAGTGGGCGTGAGCAGATGTGAGCTTCTACTCGAGGAAGTCAGCGATGGTCAGGGGTCCAGAGTTGTTCAGATGTCAACGTTGGTCAACTGTACTATGTAGACCGGTGCGGTTTGATGATTTCAGATGTGATCAAGATCTGAGGAGAGTTAGCGGGATCTGTTGCGAGAGCGGACTCCGAACGGGGATCTTACAGCAGACGTTCCACTCTGTCCAACTAGATTACCTGAAACTCCTGCAAAGGCCAACACAGACGAAAGCAGCCTAAAACAGGGACAAGAAACGAGGTCAAACCTCAGTACGAAGAGCACTCATAAAACAACAATTCATAAACATGCAATATTTCAAGTTATGAGATGCATGAGGTTATCAAAGAATATCGGTGATCAAGGCCAACAACTCAGCTGGCAATCAAATCAATTGAGCCTCAAAGACCACGCACAACCAATCAGCCGGTGGAAATTATCGATCCATGATCTTCAGGGACGTCGACCATCACAGCTCAGTGGTCTTCAGGCGCGACAACTCAACCGGCCACCACCTCAATGATAGCATTGGACCTTTCAGGCACGACAACTCAGCCGACCGATCACAACGCTATCTCGACTCGGGTCATCAATCAAATAGCAGGCTCAATACGTGTGCGTGAATGCCAGTCAATATCAGATCTCAACATACATAATTCATACGTAACACAGAACAAATAATTCACATAACAGCCAGGTCAAATCTCTTCACTTAATCACTCATTCACAGCATTCAGATCACACTGTAAATATCTCATGCTTATGCCAAAGCTGTTTAAATAAGCTCAAATCCGTACCTCCTATAATCTGCTAATACGTTGACAGATCACGCAGAACATAGCTTCAGCAGCCTGCTCAACTCAGCTGCTCTACTAGCTCTTCCCGAACTCAACAGAAGATGCCTACTACTCAAATCTGTCAACATATCTAATAATCAGCTGACATCATAGCTCATTCAGCTTAAAACCTAAAGCTACGTAGCCTAAAACAGCTACCTCAACTCTACAGAGCACTACCCAGCTCTAACTCGAAGCTTAAATCGGTAAGAAATCACTTATTCAAAGCTGCTAAAGAACAGAAGAACTGCTTCCCAGAATTCGCGAAGATATCGAACTCTGCAATACTTCGCGCTCCCTCAACTCATCGATTCAAGTCTCCAAACTGGTATCAATCGAAAACCCAAAGGAAGACGAGCTCAGCTCCACCAATCTTGCTCCAAATGGCGGCGTAAATCGACGGAGAAAGGTTTGAATGAACAGTAAGGGTTTCGGGAAACTCTTGGGAAGAAGGTAAGAAAATATCGGGTTCAAAAAAGACTAAGTGTTGATCGACACTAATATTTAAATCTCCCAGTCAAAGCTACAGTGAAAGTCAATCACCGAAAAATTCAGATCTTAGCGCTATTCAGATCTTGGCGCTAACTCAGATCTGCCTTCTCCACGCTATACTAGCGCACAACCATCAAACGACGTCGCGTTACCGCAAAACGACGTAGCATAGGGGTCCCACTCAAAACAACAGATCTCGCGTCAAAGACCCGCTCGCTCATCCAGATTTGACAAAAATCTGAAATCATTAAACCGCACTGGTCTACACCAACTCTCGAACCGGACCGGTCCACACAGTACCGTTGACTAACACTTGACTTCTTTTAGCTAATCAAATCTGTTTCGTCTCGCTACACCAGATCTGACTACCACTAAAAAATATACCGTTTCAATCATACTCATCTAACGCCAAATCTGATATGTGCAAAACAACTTCGCATCACTTATACTCAATCCGCGTATACCCGGGTAATCCAAAACGACATAGTTTCACTTCCCGCTCACGACAACTCACTCATACACGCGAGGAACAGATCTGGACACCCAGATCTTACTCAAATCTAAAATCCAAAAATTACCAACAGAAAAACTAATTCCTTCAAATCTGAAAACCCGATGGTTAACGTCTCCCTTGGTTAATCCTTATCCAGATCTGATTATTTAGTTAATCACCAATTAACAATTTCTAGTCCTCACACTCGATGAAGCTGTTGGCGCAGCGGCGAATCTGGATCCCGCTCCTGGGTTACATCGGATTTTTATAAATTTGATTTCCCTTCAATTGTTGAACTGTTGAATGAACGTCAAATCTGGTCCACGACCGAAATCTAAATTACTTCACTGATCTTCACTAGAAAATCAGTGAATATTTAGCGAATGGAACCTTCACACCGATACGATCGGAACGAATTCCAGCGGGCGGCGATGGCGGTGAGCGACGACGGCGGCGGGAGGAGGGCGAGAGTGAGGGGGAGGGGAGTTGTGGAGGTTGTCAATACAACTTGGTCAAATGAAAATCTCCCCCTAAGCCCCTGTTTATAGATATTTCATGGGATTAAACCAAGTCAATGGGCCCAGGTCAAGCCCAGCCCAGGAAACATTGGTTTCGAGTCCTTCATTGTGCTTCATCATAATCCCGATCGACGATCATATCAGATAGATCATAATGTACAGTTTCCAAAACTATACATTATGATGTGAAAACAATTTTTCGGACTACCTAATCCAAAATAGCAGTTAGGCCCGTATCAGCTAAAGGGAAAGTCATACTTCCATCCTTCCTCCTACTATACTCAACACTTTGAGTACCATTTCTGTACGGAAATTGAGAAACCAGTACTTGTGCGACCTTCAATGGTTCAGGGATACAGCTAGCCGTGGGCTCACAACTCCTTGTGACTCCGAAAACACATTTCGGACTTATCCATCGGACCATGATAATCTAGCAACATCACTGTTAGAGTTAGGTTCCCATCGAGCCAGGTTTTGGCCGAGGGATCATGTATAACTCTGTGTATGACAATATTTATGATGACACTTGAAATTGTTTATCTGGTACATCTTTATCTATATACCCTTTCTTGCTACATAGATAAAGTTCTTGAATATACAAATAGTAGAAAGAATGTGAGATGGTCATGAGATGAATAATCATGAAACTCATATTTGGAATACTATGTATTCTAAACCGTTCCTAGTCGATTCAGCCGCCGCTAAGAAGGATAAAGGATGCTTGAGCTAGAGACTAGTATTTGCGATGTGAGTACCATGTTTCATTGTAGGGGACATGGGTATTTCCAAGCATGCAAATAAGTGCGCCTTGTAGAGTGCACTGAACAACCATACCTACAGGATTTTCCAAGTGGTTCTTATTTATCGAGCAGAAAATCATAGTTTATGGTTGTACACCATTAGTCCTCATGACCCGGGACAACATTGAGACTCTATATCAGGCCTCGTGCACCATACATGTCAGGCCCCGTGCTAATTACTCATAATTAACACGTAATAAACGCATAAACACGGAAGCTAAAATCAGGGCTTAAAAATTTTTCGAAATCATTTGGGCCTGAACGTAACAACATACATCCAAAATATCGATAGTCAAAATATAAGTTAACTCAAACTTATACAAACCAGGCAACAATAATTCTCAAGTCTAAAATAAATCCCCAATACATAGAAACACGGGGCATCCCCCGGTTCAATACATATCATAAATATAACTGAGACTCATGGGAACGGGGGTCGACCAGCTGTACCACTGCTCTGTCCAGCCTGGCTACCTGAAGATCCTGCAAATGGGTGACACAGACCAAAGACACAAAAGCAGGAAAACAGAATACGAGGTCAAGACTCAGTACGAAGTGCTATCAAAACAGCTAAACATGCAACATGCCATAAATCAATGCTATGAATGCATGAAGGCTATCAAAGAATCGGATAGCTAGACCAGTCTATCAACTGGCAAATCAAATCAAGCCTCTATACCACTCACAGCCAATCAGCCGGTGGAAATCATCGGTCCGTGATCATCGAGGCCCGTCAGCCCATCACAGCTCGGTGGTAGACACTCGAATCCGGTAGTCACCATTCCGATGATAGCGTTGGACTTTTCGGGCATGACTCAACGATCGGCCAGTCACAACGTGGCACCCAATCAGGTCATCAAATCAATCTGTCAAGGCTCAATATGTATGCGTGTATGCCAATCAATATCAATGCATAATGCATACAAGGCATATTACATGAAAGCAGTAAGCATAACTCAAGCAATTCAGCAACTGATTCACGTAAAAACCTATCAGCAATTCCACAGATTTCAAAACACTGAAATATAGTCATGTTCATGCACAAAGCTGCTAAGAGCTGCTCAATCGTACCTTCACAGCTTCAATATACCTTAACCGGTTTCACAAACAACGGCCAGCAACTAAATCAAGTCTACGGCCCTTGAAACTTCACGGAAAAGCTCACCCAAAATCCTGGGAACTGAAATCTGTGCAAGGTAGCTAACATCTTAGCTCAAATCTAAACATACTCCCTCAAATACCTACGGCCAGAACTAATCTCAAGTTCTAAGCATCCACGCAGGTACCAACGACAAGAACAAAGCTCAAATCGATAAGAAAAGCTCACCCACAAGCTCACGCTAGCAAGAGGAACGCACGGTGCAGCTTTCTCCAAAAGCTTCGAACGCTAGCAGCTCCACTCCTCCAAATCCAGCGTTAATTCAAAGTCTAAAATAGGTAGCCAACGGAAAAGCTAAGCTAGGGGATTTCAGCGCCACCAAGACCACTCAATTCGTCGGCGAAAAATGATGGGAATCTACGAAGAAATGTTCGGGTGAACAGTAACTCGACGAGGGTTTGAATACGAAGATAAGAAATATCAGGTTCTCAATAATTCTAAGTGTCGATCAACACTTCTATATATAACCCTAAAATCCAACAGCTGCTGTCCACGAAAATATTCAGTCGACGTGAACAGTAGATATCTTACAACAGATACCATTTCTTCTTTCTTTCGATTGGACCAGCAGCAACCACCAGTCGATACACTCTCAAAGGAAAACATCAAAACGACATCGTTCCAACTAACTCAAACGACGTCGCAACACTTCACCAGCTGACAACAGATATCTCTCAACAACCATCAGCGACAGATCTCGCGAAATTACTCAAAACGACGACGCATCAACTAATCCAAATGACATCGTAATGGTTACGTAAGCATTGCTGCCAACAGCTGGTCACCCAGTCGCAACTCTCAAAACGCAGCGTTTCTACTTATCAAAATGACGTCTCACAGCATACGTCACCCTAGCTGTTGCCAGATATCTCGTGACTGGTTCTTCAAACCATCGAATGGTCGCTCCTTCTAACGCAACTGCTGAAATCAGTAGTCAACACTCAAAAATGTTGACCAACACGTGTCATTCCTTCGTTGATCCTTGCATTAGCGTGCCTGCTGCCAGGAGCAACCATTCTAAGCGCAACTACTGCCAACAGATAACAATGCGTCACTGATGGATCTGTTTTGACAGATCCTGATTAAGTTTTGAATTACACAAAACCTATTATTGTGTTTCTAACAATTCCACTTGAGTGTACAGATTCCAGGATCGAAGAAGATGATGAACAATTGAAGAATCTGTCCAGCCGATGGTTCAAGATATAAGTTCAGCAGTTGGTTGGTGCATTCATTTAGACGGCAGCTGGATTAGCAATGGAGACGTCCAAAGTTGAATCAGCTGTTCGTAATCAGGCGGAGGCCAAGTTGAACCAGCTGGAGCATAGTGAACCAGCTGGAACAATAACAACCAGCTGCAAGCGCTAAAGAGAATAGATGAACCAGCTGGTACATATATTGAGAAGTCTGCTAGAGAAATAGATCGAAGAAGAAGATTGCAGTCGCAATTATAAGTACTGTTGACGAATCTGTTGACAGTCGCTATTCAAGAAGCCAAGAAGAATCGCAAGCTGGAGCTGGAACGATAAAGATCAGCTGGAGCGTTAAGTGTAGATGACATCAGTAGTGACGTCATCATTCAGCAGGAAGCTACAGTGGTCAGCAGGAAGCTATCAGCAGATGAGAAGAGAAGTGAAAGAGATGAAGCGACGTCGTGCTAAAGAATCAGCAGATGGTTAGAGTTCAGCAGATGAAGAAAGCAGCTGGAGCGCTAAGCATAGATGATGTCATCAGCAGTGACATCACAATCAGCAGGAAGCTACTGTTCACCAGCAGATAGTACTTGGAGATAACGATAGCAAAACGATGTCGTTTACATAAGTTGATACGACAGCGTTTTGACTTCGCGCTAAAGATTCAGCAGATGCTCTTTGCGTTGATATCCAGCAGTCGCAAGATACCAGCAGGAAGCTACAGTATATGCAGTCGCGAGCTTCAGTGCTATTGCATATCCAGTCGACATGGAATCCCAGACGCAAGAAAAGCAGAAGTAGCGAAGCGTTGCAACCAGGCGCAAAGTATCCAGTCGACAAAGAATTCAGCAGAAGCGCAAAGCAGTAGTAGTGATGAACCAGCAGCGAAGCAGTTGAGAATTTACGAAGAGTTATCAAAGCTGGATGTCAACTGCTGAGCTCAATTCAAATGGCGAAAACGACAAGAAGCCTGCAAAAGAAAAGGACACAAGTACTATTCCCTGTCGGTACTTTACAGAACACTTTTGAACGGGAAGAATTTTGTGTCCAACGGGATTAATTCAAACAGAGGCTATATATGCGAAGGCAACGCCATTGAAGAAGGTTGATGAGAAGACGTTGGTGCGACTACAGTACTGTGGCAGAAATACATTGATAACACAGTGCACCAACAGAGGGAAAAATGAACAGATAGACGAAGCAATCGACCGCCATTAGAGAGGAGCTTTCACGAGAGTCGATTGCTGAGTCTAGATTAGCTTGTTAGAGCATTTCCCTAGTGTGTGAGAAAAATAGAGAGTTTGAGCGTTTCATTGTATCAAATCTCACACACAGAGATTCATTCACATTTTATTAGTGAATGAATCTCAAAACATTTTCCAACAGTACCGTCCAAGCACGATGACGTAAAACTCATGTGTATGTAGTTAGTCACACAGTTGCGGCTGGTGTGCATTGTTGAAGTCTAGGAGTTCTCGCAGCTGCTGGTTGCGGGATTGGGTCTGTACACGAGTTGTAAGATCAAATCTTCTAGTGGATCCTTCCGAGGTGGAAGAAGGGGAGATGTAGGACATTGAGGTCCGAACTTCCAGAAACAAATCTTGAGTATCGTGTTCTTTAAGATTTCAGCACTTGCATATTTTATTTAGCATTGCTCGCATAAACTGAAATCAGCACTTGAATTTACTTAGCATCGCATACAGTTAGCACACAAGAACTTGCACAAGTCTCGAACAGATTTATGTTGTACATAAATCTATTTGAGTTGTTTTAAAATATAGGATTCAATTCTGGTATTTTCCGCATGATTTTTAAATCATACCAGATCTGTCTCCGGTGCTCTTCTGGTGAGTTTTTAAGTGTTCAAGAACATCGAGCTATTGCAGCTCCAGTGTATTAGCAGTGCGCAAAATTTTTAATGTCTTTTGAATGCGTGGCTGCTGATCTTTTGATCCTATTTTCGGACCAACAGTCACGCCTACGTCATCTCTACTGATTCAAAATTCACCAGTCTTGAGCTACAGTAACGTTGACCCACGTTGACTTCGCTACAGTAGCTTGCTGTTGACAGATTTCACCCAAATTCGCTACGACTGATTCTAAACAATAGCGCAACGTCTGAAATACAATGGGGAATCATATTTCACGCGTAAAACCTTCAAAATTCATGCGATAAATCCCAAATCAACTCGATTAATCACAAATTAAATTCTGATTCCTCACATTCTCCCCACCTTAAGAGATTTCGTCCTCGAAATCAAAGACAAACCAAGGCAGAAACAATCAAACATTCAAATCGACACAAACATCTACTCAAATTCGAAGCAAAACCATAAATTAACCTGGAAATTCTGCACAATCAGTACTCAAACAGATGAGGCCAGTCTTGTCTCATCTTCTCCTCAACTTCCCAGGTAGCTTCTTCTCGGCCATGTTTGCTCCATTGGACCATCACCAACGGAATTATCTTGTTTCTCAACTGCTTCTCCTTCCTATCCAGAATCTGCACTGGATATTCAACATAACTCAAGGCAGAATCCATCTCAACTTCGTCGGTTCTCAAAACATGGGAAGGATCTAGCTCATATTTTCTCAACATTGACACATGAAAGACATCATGTATCGCTGCTAACTCCTCGGGCAGCCTCAATCTATAAGCCAACTGTCCAATCCGCTCAACAATTTCAAAAGGACCAACGAATCTGGGAGCCAATTTGCCCTTAAATCTGAATCACATAACACTCTTGAAAGGAGAAATCTTGAGAAACACACGATCGCCTACCTCGAACTCTAACGGTCGACGTCTTCTATTAGCATAGCTAGAGAAACGGTCTTGAGCAGCTTTCATTCTACTCCGAATCAAATCAATCTGATCCTTCATGTGCTGAACAAACTCCGGTGTAGAAAGCTGTGTCTCACCAACTTCTTCCCAACAAATCGGGGATCTGCACATTCGACCATACAACGCCTCAAACGGAGCCATTCCAATAGTCACCTGGTAGCTGTTGTTATACAAAAACTCAACCAAGGATAGCGAATCCTGCCAGCCACC
>KQ996490.1:230292-248315 GCA_001598015.1 Dorcoceras hygrometricum | reverse complement strand
TGTTTGTTTATGGAAGTTCGGATATAAATATCCTACGTCTCCCCTTTTTCCGCCTCGGAAGGTTCCACTAGAAGAATTTGATCCGCAGACCCAATCATCGAGCCTCGCTCCAGGTGAACTCCTAGACTCTACACCAGCCCTCGACTGTGTCAATCACTTGTTTTACGCCTATGTGAGAAAGGCTACAGACACAGAGTTTAACGTCTTCGTGCTTGGACGGGATCTGATTTTTCATTTTGGGTTTGAGATTCATTCACTATACAATATCGCTCAACTCTCAAGAATGTGAATGAATCTCTGTGTGTGAGATATACAGTGTAAGAACAACTCTCGAAATAATAAATCTCACACACTCGGGAAATGATCCTAAAGAGCTGATGAAGACTCGGCAGTCGACACTACAATAAGCTCCTCTCTAATGATGGTCGACTGCTTCATCTTCCTGTTTTCTTCCCTCTGTAATTTCTCTGTTTTTGTCTTTCACATTAGCATCAGCATCAGCATCGATTTCTTCAAATCTTCTTGTATATAAAGCTTAAGAATATGTTCATGGTCTATGGGGGTGGTGAACTGAAATTGGAAGGCTACACTGATTCTAGCTTCCAGTGTGACGTGGATGACTCGAAGTCTACCTCTGGATTTGTATTCATGCTCAATGGTGGTGCTGTCTCTTGGAAGAGTTCCAAGCAAGACACCATCGCTGATTCAACCACTGAGGCTGAGTACATTGCAGCATCAGCTGCTGCTAAGGAGGCGGTTTGGATAAGGAATTTCGTCCAACAGTTGGGCGTCATTCCTGATGGAGTTGGTCCAGTCCCGATGTACTGCGACAACACGGGTGCCGTTGCGCAAGCAAAGGAGCCTAGGTCTCACCAAAGATCCAAACATATACTGAGGAAATACCACATAATCCGGGATATTGTGGCTAGAGGTGACATAGTAGTTGAGAGAGTCGCCTCTACGGACAACGTTGCTGATCCACGTACGAAGCCCTTGCCAGGACCGTAGTTTGAAAAACATCGCGAAACAATGGGACTGCGTCTGATGAGTAGTTGTATTTAGGGCAAGTGGGAGATTGTTAGAGTAGATGCCCAACTAGCCAACTTGTGGCGTGTGGGTTCATAGACTCTTGTATGAAACGATCTTTATATATGATATTCGCATTTTTCATGGCGTTCTTTATTTTCATTATGACTATAATGTTAACAATAGTGTTGGATAAAGACCTAAATGCACCATAGTGTATGTTAGATGTGATAGTGGGTATGACGACTATCATGAAACACATCTAATAGTCACTGTGTATTCTGAACTCGTTCCTAGTCGATTGGGCTGTCAAAATGAGGATAAGACCGCCCGAGATTGAGACTAGCACCTACGATTCGAAGTACCATGTTTCATTGGTAGGGAACATTGTGATGTTCTGAGCATGCAGATGGATAGTGACCTGGTGATCTATCGAACTACCCTCGTTCGGACTTTCCAAGTGGTTACCATTTGTCGAGTGGATATGTCCGAGGTCTTGGTTGTACTGATTAGTCCTCACGACTCGAAACGTCATTGAGACTCTACATGATAGGCGTCTCACTTTGACCCGCTTGCCGACTCACTTGGGGTCATTAGGCGGCGGGATTGGGTGAGATCCCGATGCGTGTAGGAGTCGATGCTTCGTTGTTGAGGATTCACCGCTCACTC
This sequence comes from Dorcoceras hygrometricum, assembly GCA_001598015.1. Taxonomy (NCBI): domain Eukaryota; kingdom Viridiplantae; phylum Streptophyta; class Magnoliopsida; order Lamiales; family Gesneriaceae; genus Dorcoceras; species Dorcoceras hygrometricum. The sequence goes on along the minus strand of KQ996490.1, from coordinate 246,620 downwards.
TCATGCGTGGATATCCTATGCTATCTGAGGGGATAATAGTGTATAAATCTCTGGCCAGAGTACTAGAAGTGTTTTAGGTAAATGGGTTTACCTAGTTACACTCGCGATGTCACTATTCGATCTCCAAGATATATGCATAGCTATCGGATCTCCAGCGACTCTCGATTTACCAATGGTCGTTGATTTGATCGGGATATATGTGTTGAAAGGACCGTACTGTACGCTAACCACGACCAACTGGTTCTTGCAGGAACTATCAGTGATACCTAGGAGATCATGGGGCGATGTTGCTAGGCGCTTTACCATGATCCGTTGGGCAAGTCCGGAATTATGATTTCGGAGCCACAAAGGTTGTGGGCCCACGGCTAGCTGTATCCCTGAACCATTGAGGGTCAGACAAGTACCGGATTTGTGATTCCCACACGGAAACTGAGCTCAATGTGTTGAGCATAAGAAGAGGATTTTAGGGAGTGCGACTTCCTAAAAGTCAACAGGGGTCAAATTGCGATTTCCCGCTGTTGAGGGGAAAAACTGTCATTTTGGACTAGGTATCTGAAAAAATTGTTTTTCAATGGGCCGGTTCAAGCCCATCTACCATCTTTATTAATTAAATTCGTTAGGGCTTAATCATTACACAACACACAACGTAACCTAGTCTCCAACTCCTTGAAGTCGGCCGCCCCTCCCCTCTCCACAAACCTCACGGCCACGCGCCTCCGTCGCGCCACCACGCGCCACCACCCCGTTGATCGGACTTGCTCCGGTCGTCGTGCTGAGGTGATTCCATCCGTGTAAAATCCGTCATATCTTCTAGTGCGGATTGACAGAGGAAGATCGATTCCGGTCGTGGACCGGATTGGAGGATCTACCAACGCCTACAGTTTGAAGTGCCGGTTTCCTCGTGAAACTGGTTGGAGCCAGGCGCCTAGACGCCAACAAGGTAACAATCAAAGAACCCCTATGAATGGTTTGTTGATTTGTATTAATGTATTGAACACTTTCCGGGCAAAATTTTTGTTCTTCCGTTGCGCCCCGGGAAGTGGGATCCGGATCCGCCACCGCCAATCCCAACAGTCATGAGTCTCGGTCTCGGGGCGTGACACCATCAAATGTGTTATGCATGATAAATTTAAAATGCATATGCAGAACAGTAAATCATAAAGATATTACTCAATGTTTGTTTATGGAAGTTTGGATATAAATATCCTACGTCTCCCCTTCTTTCTTTTCAGGAAGGTTCCACTAGAAGAATTTGATCCGCAGACCCAATCACCGAGCCTCGCTCCAGGTGAATTCCTAGCCTCTACACCAGCCCTCGGCTGTGTCAATCACTTGTTTTACGCCTATGTGAGAAAGGCTACAGACACAGAGTTTAACGTCTTCGTGCTTGGACGGGATCTGATTTTGCATTTTGGGTTTGAGATTTATTCACTATACAATATCGCTCAACTCTCAAGAATGTGAATGAATCTCTGTGTGTGAGATATACAGTGTAAGAACAACTCTCGAAATAATAAATTCAATCTCTCTATTTTAGTCTCTCTTGTTCGATCAAGCCATTTCTTCATTAAATCTTGCTGTTTAAATAGCCTCTGTTCAAATTCATTCGTTGAACAACATTTTCTTCCCGTTGAAGTATGTTCTGTAAAGTACCGACAGGGAGTTGTCCTTGTGTCCTTTCTTTTGCAGGATTTTGTCATCTTCAAATATGGCTTTTATGTTCCAGCAGCTGATCGCTTCTTAATGTTCTTCATCTGAGTTGTTCATCAGCTGATGCCACAATTCTCCTCACGTTCCAGCTGATAAACAACTGCTCCTTATTTGATCAGCTGCTCCACGTGTAATCAATGTCTGATAACAGCTTTTCTTCATTGCAACAGCTGATGCATCATTTGTTGATGCGCAACAGCTGTTTCATTATCTGTTCGCTCAGCTGTTGTTTTCATCTTCAACTAATTCGTTCCAACAGCTGATAGTTTTCTTCATTATCACACTTCGCTCAACAGCTGTTCACTCAGCTGTTGGTTTTCTTCATTCGCTCATCAGCTGTTGGTTCTTCTTCGTATATCTCATCAGTTGTTCGTTCAGATCTCTACTGTACATCAGATTTCTCTTCAGCTCTATCTTATCTCTTCAGCTGTTCTCGTCTGCCTTTTTAGTTGTTCCAGCTGTTGGTCATGTATATGCTTCAGCTAATTGTTCTTTGCGCACCAGCTGGTCCAGCTACTCTAGCTGATACGAAATCTCTTCAGCTGAACATTCTTTTTAACTCTATGATCCAACTTCTACTCTTCACCTTCTGTCGACATCTGATTTTCTCTTTTCCTTACGTCTGATCCATTTATCCTTTGCGCCACGTCTGATTTATCTTCATCATCTGATTCAGACTTCTACTGTACGCAACTAACATCAAGTGCAGCTGGACTTCCACGTAAGCATATCTGTTCACGCTGGACTCCACGTAAGGATTGCTGTCCACGTAGGATTCCACGTAAGGATTGTTGTCCATGTAGGCTTCCACGTAAGCATCTCTGTTCAACTTGGCTTTTGCCTGATTACGATCAGCTGGCTCAGCTTTGGACGTCTCCATTGCTAATCCAGCTATTACGTCTAAGTTGTTGATCCAGATTTATTCATATTGATCAGACTTCTTCTACTCTTCACTTCACATTCAGACTTTACTTCTAGCAGACTCCTCACATCAGATCTCTTATCTTTCTTCGCGTCAGATCTCTTCCAGATTTCACTCTTTAGCGATCCTGATTTCTCAAGTCTTATTCCAGCTCTTCTGTTAAATCTGTACACTACGTAGAAATGTTAGAAACACAATAACAGGTTTTGTGTAATTCAAAACTCAGATCTGGATCTGTTATCCAGATCCATCAATCTCTCCCTTTTTGATTTACACAAAACCTCAAATAACATCTGCATCATCTAACAATTCTCTCCCTTTTTGTGGGAATCAAAAACGAATCGAAAACTGGTTTTCCCGACAAACTTTAAATAAATCTCTCCCTACACTGCCACAACAAAAAAACGTGACAGCAGGATTTTACATATTTTCAAAATCAAAACAGATTTTGGGAACAACCGTATGCAACAATATGCTATAATTTTGAAAAAGAAGTATCAGAGCACCTTAAATAAAACTTGTTTCAAATAAGAACATGTGCTGCTGAATCACCTAAATTATTCAGATCTGAAAAGAAAGCGATAACAGATCTACCAGCTTTTCTTTCATTTCTCCTATTTCGTCCCATAAGCTGAAATCAGCTCAACCGAAATAGAATCTTGGCATCCACACGAAACTCGCGCATTCCATGTCAGCTCGACAAAAGAACAACAGTAGTTCATAAAATCATTCCTCTCCCTATCTTCATAAAATAAGCTTTTCAAAAACAGTTAAAGTATTTAAGAAATAGCACATGCGTTTTAAAATAAGTGCTCGTTCAAAAAAACCTGCTCTGATACCACTTGTTAGGATCGAAGGATCAGATCTCACCCAAGAACTAAACCAATCAACGCCAAAACCGAGAAATCTGATCCTTAGTATAAAATCAAAAGAGTGAAGCGCAATGCTTCGGTTCTTGAACATATAAATACGAGAGCACCGGAGACAGATCTGGTATGAAATAAAATCATGCGGAAAACACCAGAACTGAATCTTAATCTTAAAACTCCATGAAATCAGATTTCTGCTAAACAAAAGTAAACGCAACAGAGAATGTGAAATCTGATTTTCAATGTGTGACATCTGTTTGTGCCAAATAGATTTGTGCGTGTGTCTGTGCCATCAAATGTGTTATGCATCCTAAATGTAAAATGCATATGCAGAACTGTAAATCGTAAAGAGATTACTCAATGTTTTTTTATGGAAGTTCGGATATAAATATCCTATGTCTCCCCTTCTTCCTTTTCAGGCACTAGAAGAATTTGATCCGCAGACCCAATCATCGAGCCTCGCTCCAGGTGAACTCCTAGACTCTACACCAGCCCTCGACTGTGTCAATCACTTGTTTTACGCCTATGTGAGAAAGGCTACAGACACAGAGTTTAACGTCTTCGTGCTTGGACGGGATCTGATTTTTCATTTTGGGTTTGAGATTCATTCACTATACAATATCGCTCAACTCTCAAGAATGTGAATGAATCTCTGTGTGTGAGATATACAGTGTAAGAACAACTCTCGAAATAATAAAATCTCACACACTCGAGAAATGCTCCTAAAGAGCTAATGAAGACTCAGCAGTCGACACTGCAATAAGCTCCTCTCTAATGATGGTCGACTCTCCAAAGATATAGAGTAGATTCAAATCCCTTCTGCGCTTGTTATGGCTAAATCGTCGTCTTCCCAAATATGTGCAATCATCCTCTGTATATTGTACTATTTCCCAGAATAGTACTAATCTTGTCCCCTCAAATTAAGGCATTTGCACGACTCAATTTCAACCATTGATTCTTTCCATTATGCTTTTATGTTCCAGCAGCTGATCGCTTCTGAATGTTCTTCATCTGAGTTGTTCATCAGCTGATGCCACAATTCTCCTCACGTTCCAGCTGATAAACAACTGCTCCTTATTTGATCAGCTGCTCCACGTGTAATCAATGTCTGATAACAGCTTTTCTTCATTGCAACAGCTGATGCATCTTTGTTGATGCGCAACAGCTGTTTCATTATCTGTTCGCTCAGCTATTGTTTTCATCTTCAACTAATTCGTTCCAACAGCTGATAGTTTTCTTCATTATCACACTTCGCTCAACAGCTGTTCACTCAGCTGTTGGTTTTCTTCGTATCGCTCATCAGCTGTTGGTTCTTCTTTGTATATCTCATCAACTGTTTGTTCAGATCTCTACTGTACATCAGATTTCTCTTCAGCTCTATCTTATCTCTTCAGCTGTTCTCGTCTGCCTTTTTAGTTGTTCCAGCTGTTGGTCATGTATATGCTTCAGCTGATCGTTCTTTGCGCACCAGTTGGTCCAGCTACTCCAGCTGATACGAAATCTCTTCAGCTGAACATTGTTTTTAACTCTATGATCCAACTTCTTCTCTTCACCTTCTGTCGACATCTGATTTTCTCTTTTCCTTACGTCTGATCCATTTATCCTTTGCGCCACGTCTGATTTATCTTCATCATCTGATTCAGACTTCTACTGTACGCAGCTAACAGCAAGTACAGCTGGACTTCCACGTAAGCATATCTGTTCACGCTGGACTCCACGTAAGGATTGCTGTCCATGTAGGATTCCACGTAAGGATTGCTGTCCATGTAGGCTTCCACGTAAGCATCTCTGTTCAACTTGGCTTTTGCCTGATTACGATCAGCTGGCTCAGCTTTGGACGTCTCCATTGCTAATCCAGCTATTACGTCTAAGTTGTTGATCCAGATTTATTCATATTGATCAGACTTCTTCTACTCTTCACTTCACATTCAGACTTTACTTCTTGCAGACTCCTCACATCAGATCTCTTATCTTTCTTCGCGTCAGATCTCTTCCAGATTTCACTCTTTAGCGATCCTGATTTCTCAAGTCTTATTCCAGCTCTTCTGTTAAATCTTTACACTACGTAGAAATGTTAGAAACACAATAACAGGTTTTGTGTAATTCAAAACTCATCTGGATCTGTTATCCAGATCCATCAAACTCTGACCCTTATACTTTTACTTACTGCATCTATTTACTTATACTGTTCACTGATCAATCGACTTATTTCTGTACAATTATTGTTAGTCGAGAAATCAGATTTAAACTGAGATACCTCAGATCTGGTAACTCGGATCTGAGTTAAGCGAGGCGTTTGTAAAATCGTTTGAAGGGTTTGGAAAATAAAAATCCAAAGGAGTTCATTCAATCCCCCCCCCCCCTTCTGAACTCCTATGGCTGTTTTCGATCCATATTCATCCTATCAATTGGTATCAGAGCCTGCTTATCTCAGTTTTGAACAGTTTTTCTTTCGCTCTTTATACATCTCAATATGTCTAATTCTCACAATAAAATTCCTATGTTTTCGAAGGTAGATTATGATGATTGGAAAATACGGATGCAAGCACATCTGGCCGCACAAGACGATGATATGTGGTCGGTGATCACAGATGGACCAATGAAAATAATGAAGGCCAAAACAGCTATCGTGGTATCTGATGGTGCACCGGAATATGTAGAAAATAAGAGACATGATTATACTAACGAGGATAAGAAGAAGGCGAACTTGGACAACGTGGCTAGGGATATCCTGTACAAGACGCTGGAAAAATATATGTTCAGCAAAATCAAAACCTGTACCACTGCCAAGGAGATTTGGGAAAAGTTGATTCAGATCTGCGAAGGCAACGACGAAACCAAGGAAAACAAACTTACTGTTGCTCAGCAGAAGTACGAGTCAATAAAGATGAAAGATGGAGAAACAATGGTGGAGTTCTATGAGAGATTCAGTGCTGTGGTGATAGAGCTGACCAGCCTAGGCAAAGAGTATTCCAACAGAGAATTAGCTCTCAAGGTGATGAGAGCGCTGCCCAGGGAATGGGATGTTAAGACAATGGCCATACGCGAGTCTAAGGACCTCAACAAGCTCGAACTACATGATATTTTTGCAAATCTGAAAGCATGTGAGTTTGAATTGGAAACCAGATCTGAGGAGCCGTCAACCTCACAACCAACCAAGCTGTTGCTCAGCAGAAGTACGAGTCAATAAAGATGAAAGATGGAGAAACAATGGTGGAGTTCTATGAGAGATTCAGTGCTGTGGTGATAGAGCTGACCAGCCTAGGCAAAGAGTATTCCAACAGAGAATTAGCTCTCAAGGTGATGAGAGCGCTGCCCAGGGAATGGGATGTTAAGACAATGGCCATACGCGAGTCTAAGGACCTCAACAAGCTCGAACTACATGATATTTTTGCAAATCTGAAAGCATGTGAGTTTGAATTGGAAACCAGATCTGAGGAGCCGTCAACCTCACAACCAACCAAGGCTCTTGTCGCAACATCTGAACAGTGTTCTCCAAGCACGAGCAAATCTGCAGAAAAACTAAGCAATGATGCTATGTCCCTCTTCGTCAAGAAGTTTGGGAAATTTCTGAGAAGATCCTATAACCTTTGAAAAATAGTTCAATTGAATCAAGCCCTGCTCAGCTTGAGGATACTGACAGTTTACAAACCGAGTTAAGTAAGCTGAAGTCTGATAATGAATCATTGAGATTAATATCTTGTGAGCTCGAATCAGAAAACAAAAGGTTAAGTCTGGTGATGAGCTCCTGGAATCAGTCTTATGTTTCTCTAAGAAAGCTGCATGAAACTCAAAAGCCGTTAAACGACAAATCTGGCTTAGTTTCATTGTTGGTGAAAGCAGCTCAGGAGAAACCAGTACTCGGTCAAATCTGGCCCATGACAAGTTCAAAAAGATGAATTTTGTCAAAGCCAGTGTGATAAGAAAAATCCTCATGCATAAGAAAAATATGCTTTTACTCAAAAAAAGTCGACAAATGATAAAAGACTGAAAGTGCTAAGAGGAAACAAAGGTCGCTGGATAGGTGCCAAGCCCGACTGCATTCCGCTCAGGAATCCTGCCCCTCCATCTCGATCTCAGCCTCATCTGCACCATCCAAGCATAGTGAGTCTAAAGACTCAACAAGTACAAAACTGAGATATAACGAGTACTAAATAATACATGCACATGCATTAAAATATTTCTACTTAAAATAGTTTCTTGACTTAAAAGGTATGCATTAAAACAACTTCATGCTCAAATAATTAAAAATCTTTGCATAAATAAAATTAACTTCTAAAAAATTTTTCCTCGTGAATTCTGTTCCTCGACTGTGGTTCATCAACCTCAAGTCACTTGATCAAGCTGATAAACACTAGTACTAGGTTGGAAGGGCACTCCAGTACTTATCTGAAGCCCAGACCCCTCAGTTGTAAAGGCACTTCGGTACTTATATGAAGCCTAGACCCGTCATTTTTTATCTGACAAGCGGAACGTCTCCCGACCCCATATTCATCATAGAAAAACCACAACCAAGTCCCATCATTCAACAAAAATCATTTTTCCTCGTTCTTGCCTCCATAATTTCCTCAAAACTCAATAAACAAATAAATTTCATACCCTCATGAACATTCTGCCCATAAATACTTCAAAGTAAACGTTTTCACTTTAAATAGTCAAACATGCTAAAAAAATCATTTTATAGGCATTTAATTTTCATAAAATGACCAAAAATATCATAAATTCCAAAAATACATTAAAATAGTTCATAATATCCTTAGAACATCTAGTAAGGTCATTCATGAATTTTGGCAGCCCCTAAGACTCAATTTCCCAACTTTCCCGAAAATGCCCCGAAGGAACCACTCTGCGCAACAAAACCGAAAAAAATCATAAAAATTTCATTTCTTAACCAAATGACCTCAAACTTGGACCCACGTGACCCTAACACGATGGAATAGCTTCTGGAAAAAAACCGAATTCAAAAAATATGTTCGAGATTGTTGAGTTAAGCGTGCAAGGGTGAGAATAGTACTCGGATGGATGACCTCCTGGGAAGTTCCCGTACGTCAAGCAGCTGGGGATAGGACCGGCGGTAGGGAAAGGGTAAGACTGATCTCTAAGGGAATTGAGACAGCACCAGCAGTTAGACACGCACCTCCCTGACTCATGGGCCTAACAGCCCAACCCTAACGCATATAATAGGTGCACTCTGCGCTGCCACAATATAAGAAAATAAAGTTGCATCTTGGCTAACAGCTATAGCTTTTGGCCTAGTGGTAAGCGCTTGATCCCAACAGAGATGACCACACTAACGCTCGCAACCCTACTGGCCGTGCACAGGAACTCATCTGGGAGAGGCTAGGAACACCACTTCGAACCAGCCCCTTCCCTTGACTCCGGCACCAGACCAACCCCTCAAACAACCCATGGGTGACCCTTAGACCTCTTCCTAACCCCTCTGGACCCGAACCTATCCCATACAAGGCTCTTCCTCCTTCCACAAACCCTGGCCGTCATGCGAGCATGAACGGCTCACCCCATGTAACCCACGACCTAGGTTACCTCCCCTTCCCTCGGCCTCAAGGGCTCACCATGCTCTGTCCATAGGCCGTTTCCAGCCATGCTTGGACCTCGCATGCCCACCCGAAGCCAAGGAAAACAAGGAAGAAGCCGTGACTCACCACCCACGCCTAGATCTCCTTCCCCTCGACACCAACCCTCTACCTCACGTCCAGATCTACTCTTGGCTGCAAAATACATGAATCAATTACATTAAACAGCATGATATGCAATAAAATTGGATTCATCCAATCACCGTAGCATAAATATTCACACATATATACATAGGCTTGAAAGGTGCATTCAAGGAAGCTTTGTACTTGCCTTTCTTTGTAAAAAAAACTTACAACCAAGATGATGCTTGTTGAGAGGAGGATGAAGGAGCACCACTACAACACACCAAGGAGGATGCTTGAAGCTTTAAAGGAGGAGGAAAGCTTGGGACAAGAAGAAGGGGATGGGGATGATGGGGGAGAGGGGCGGCAGGTTTGAGGAGGATGGGGGGCTAGGTTTCTTTTTTTTTAGTGAATAAGTGTGTTGAATAATGGTGTATAGTAGGGTCTTATTTGTGTTATATAAAATAGTCAAAGTTGTTACTCAAAATATTAAAAGTGTCCACAAAAAAAAAAGGACTCCTTTTTCTCCTTGAATTTTTCGAAAATTAGAGATATAGGTGGGGAGAATATCTTGTTTCCAAAAGGTGGTGGAGTGTGAGTATAAAAGTTGCTAATAAAATTTTAAATAAAGTGCTAAGCACTTAAGAGTTTTAAATAACTTCCTATTATCCCATAAATTACTAAAATTTTTGAAAATGACTTAAAAGTCCTCCTTTTAAAATCTATTACCCTCAAAATTTCTAAATTCTTAAAAGTGAACTCAAAATAGATTTTTCAATAAGATCCTTCTACCTCGGTGTCCTCGTCGGCTCCTTTCCAACCTCGCATCATCTAAATCAACAAATCACTAAAAAGATCTCAGAGTCAAAGTTAAACTAATCAAAAAGCATTGATCATGCAATTAAATAAAAAATAAATAAATAAATAAATAAAAAGGCAATAATCATGCAAATAATCAAATAAAACGATAAGACATGCGATTTAGCTAGCAAAATTCCTAGAAGTTATAATTCTCTCCCCCTTAACAAGAATTTCGTCCTCGAAATTCGAAAACTTACCGAAAAGATTTGGGTAGCTCTCCTTGATATCTGCCTCTACCTCCCACGTGGCCTCTTCCTCGGAGTGATTCAGCCACTGAACCTAAACCATAGGGATGGTCCAGTTCCGTAGCTTCCGGTCCTGTCTGCCTAAAACCCGAATGGCTCGCTCCTCAAAGTCATCTGTGGTGAGAGCTGTAGCGGCTCGAAGTTCAACACATGTGAAGGGTTCGGTACGTACTTCCTGAGCATGGAGACGTGGAGACGTTATGCACAGCTGCTAAGCTCGACGGTAAGGCCATCGATAGGCTAAGGTCCCCACTAGGTCGAGGATCTTGAAAGATCATATGTAAGGTGCTAGCTTACCCTTTTTCCCAAACCTCATAACACCCTTCATTGGAGCGACCTTCACGAAGACATGCTCTCCTACAAAACTCTAGGTCCCTCCTCCTCGAATCGGCATAACTCTTCTGTCGCCTCTGGGAAGTCCTCATCCTATCCCTGATCCTCTGCACTGTATCTGTTGTTTGCTGAACAGTCTCAGGTCCCATCTCTGCTCTCTCTCCAACCTCATCCCAATGAATGGGTGACCTACATTTCCTCCCATATAGAGCCTCATACGGTGTCATGCCTATGGAAACCTAAAAGCTATTATTGTATGCGAACTCTACTAACGGCAGCTTGGATTCCCAACTTCCCTGAAAATCAATAGCGTACGCTCTCAATAGATCCTCTAGTACCTGGTTCACCCTCTCAGTCTGCCCATCTGTCTGAGGGTGGAATGCAGTGCTGAAGTGGAGCTTCGTCCCAAGTGACGCATGAAGACTCCTCCAAAACGCTGATGTAAATCATGTATCCCGATTAGAAACAATCGAAACTGGGATTCCATGCAGTATGACAATCTCTCTGATGTATAGCTCCACGTACTGAGTCATGGTGAATGTGGTCTTCACCGGCAGAAAATGTGCCGACTTGGTGAATCGGTCCACAATCACTCATATCGAGTTCGACCCTCTAACGATCCTCGGAAGTCCCACAATAAAATCCATCAAGATGTTCTCCCACTTCCACTCAGGGATAGGGAGAGGTCTCAGGAGCCCGGCGGGTCTCTGATGTTCCGTCTTAACCTGTTGGCACGTCAAACACTCGGACACAAAACGACTGATGTCACGCTTCATACCTGGCCACCAATATAACTGTTGTAGGTCTCGGTACATCTTCGTACTCCCTAGGTGGATAGAGTACGGTGATGCATGGGCCTCCGTCATAATCAACTCTCTCAGCGCATCATCTGAAGGGACCCATAATCGTCCCTTATATCTCACAATCCCGTCTGCCACTGTGTAGAGTCCACCCCCCCTTCACCTCGTCCCTAAGTCTCCACTTCTGTAGCTGCTCATCACTGGTCTGGCTACTCCGGATGCGATCTAATAGAGTGGATTGTACCGTCAAGGAACCCAATCTCGATGCTCCACCAGCTTTATAAACCTCAATCCCCAAACTCTGAATCTCTCGCTATAATGGCTCCGCAACAGTCAGATGTGCAATCACTGCTATCTTCCTACTCAGAGCATCGGCTACCACATTAGCCTTCCCCGGGTGGTAGTTAATCTCGCAGTCGTAGTCCTTCACCAACTCTAGTCACCTCCTCTGTCTCATGTTCAGCTCCTTCTGCGTGAAGAAGTATTTCAGGCTCTTATGGTCGGTGAAAATCTTGCACTTCTCCCCATACAGATAATGCCTCCAAATTTTTAGTGCAAAAACAGCTGTTGTTAGCTCAAGATCGTGTGTCGGATAATTCCTCTCGTGCACCTTCAACTGTCTGGAGGCGTAGGCGATAACACTGTCATTCTGCATCAGTACAGCACCTAAGCCTAGCTTCTATGCGTCTGGTATAAATCACAAAATCTCCTTTCCCCGATGGCATAGCTAATATCGGCGTTGATGTGAGAGCTTGTTTCAAAGTATCAAAGCTCTGTTGGCATTCTGGGATCCAAACATATCTGGCATTCTTCTTAGTCAACGCAGTCAAGGGCACTATAATAGATGAAAGCCTTTGATGAACTTTCGGTAATATCCTGCCAAACCAAGGAAACTACGGTTTCAGATGCATTCCTCGGTACAGCCCACTCTCTGACTGTCTCAACCTTGGACGGATCCACCTCTACACTGCTGGAAATGATGTGTCCAAGGAACGCCACTCTCTCTAGCCAGAACTCACACTTGCTGAACTTTGAATATAACTGGCGCTCCCTTAGGACTCCAAGTACTGTCCTCAGATGTCGACTATGCTCCTCCCTGCTCCGAGAATAGATAAGAATATCGTCAATGAATACGATGAATAATATCCAGATACGGTTGAAACTGTGGTTCATGAGATCCATGAAGATCGCTGGTGAATTCGTCAACCCGAAGGGCATCACCTAGAACTCGTAGTGATCGTAACGAGTCATGGCCGTTTTATGCACATCTGTCTCCCTCACCTTCCACTGATGGTAGCCAGAGCGAAGGTCTATCTTAGAGTATATCGAAGCTCCCTGCAACTGATAAAATAGATCCTCCACTCTCGGCAACGGGTACTTGTTCTTGACAGTTACCGAATTCAGCTCACGATAGTCGATACAGAGCCTCATGCTGCCGTCCTTCTTCTACACAAATAAGACTGGTGCACCCCATGGAGAGACACTGGGGCGAATGAATCCCTTATCTAGCAGCTTCTGAATTTGCTCCTTTAATTCCTTCATCTCAGTAGGTGCAAAACGATACAGTGCCTTAGAGATCGGCACTGTACCAGGCAGCAACTCAATAGAAAACTCCATTTCCCGATCTGGCGGGATCCCAGAAACATCCTCGGGGAATACGTCGGCATACTCCGTAACAACCTCCACATCAGCAATAGAAGGTTCATCCTGTGCCGTAGTCGCTGTAATGCTGGCTAAGAATGACGGACAGTCGTCGCCAATAAGCTTCCTCGCCTGCAAGAATGAAATATGACGCGACTTCTTCATGCTCCGTGCCGCCACGAAATCAAACGCCTCCTCTCCAGGAGGTCTAAGATGCACTACTCTGCACTGAAAATCAACAATCGCCTGATTCTCTGCCAGCCAGTCCATCCCGAGAATAATATCAAACTCTGGCATCGGAAACACAATCAGATTGGTGCAGAAGGTCCGGACCTATAGTATCAAATCTAAATTCCAGACGACACTAGTTGTAGACACCACCTCTCCTGACGGAATCGTCACCAATAAACCTCCTACAAAACTCTCCTGGGCAACATTCTTACGCCGCACAAACTCCTCAGAAATAAAAGAATGAGTCGCCTCTGAGTCGAATAAGGCCCTGGTAGCTACCCCTAATACAACTACCCTACCTGCGGCATAAATAACACGTGCATATGACACTAATCACACTATACATAAATCAGGTTCGCTCCTATTCAATAATATCACAGGTCTACTACCTAAATCCTCGAAATTCATAACGTAAGCGCAAGGTTACCTGTGATAAGCGTAGTGTCTGGGTCAACCTCCTCTATCTACATCACGTAAACTCTCCTGGTGGCAGGATTCTTCAGTTGTGGGCACTCGAAATACAAGTGGTCCGGCTGCTTGCACTTGAAGCAGACCCCAGCTCCCATCAAGCACTTCCTGGAATGCTGCTTCCCACAAGTCAGGCATGTGGGTTTGTCTGTCTGAGCCACGGGCCTCGGAGCCTTCTGTCCTTCGGGTCTTCCAGAAGTTACGGGCTTCGCCGCTAGTTTCGAGGTCCCTAACAAGATCATCCATTAATATAATTGCAGAAAGGGATAACTTCTTAAAAGATTAAATACTGACCCTGGCCTGGAGGTCTAGGTGGCCCAGTAAATGGCCTCTTGGTCTGCTGCTGTTGATGATGTTGTGCTTGGAAAGGCCTCTTCCTCTACGCCTCAGCATGCAGATCCTCAAGCGTCTGCTCGGATCTAAAGGCTCTCTTCAGTGCCGTGGCATAATCTGCGGGGTCCGACATCAGCACATCCCTGCAAATAGCGAGGCTCAAACCATCCAAGAAATTCTACAACTTCTCAGTGGGATCATCGGCAATGAGGGGCGAGAAATGGCAACCCCTGTCGAACTTCTTCACATACTCTGCCACAGACATTTCCTGTAACATCCCGAAATTCGGATTACGTAGAAATGAGTGCATGAATAGGGGAAAAATATTTTTAGATGATTACATGCCTTATTATAGATTTATTTATTATTTTATGCTGCATTGTATGCATATGTTGTTTTTCAGCCTGCTTGAGCTACGGACGTGAGGACGAGATTAGGGTCGACGGAATGAAAATAAATTGAGATTTTAAGTCATGGGATTTTGAAGAATGAATTTATTTTATTTTAAGCAACAATTTCTGAAAATTTGGATTTTTATAATTATTTTGGAGGGGAACCCGTTTTTCGCCTATACGGGCTGTTTTATGGGCCTTTAAGATGTTTTAAATTGTGAGTAGGCTTCAATTTCGAAATTTAAACCATTTTCAAGGCCAAGATAAAGTTTTTATTATCCTTTCATTTAAAATTAGGGGCAAACATGTCAATTTTTATCCCTTTTCCTTAATTAAATCATAGAGGTCAAATATGTCACATTGCATTATTTATAAACACCAAGTTTAATCAAACCTAGCCCCTAAACCTTCAACCAGCCGTCCTCCCTTCCTCTACAACACAAAACTTTCGAAATTCATCCATTCTTGGTCAAGTTTTGTGATCCAAAGCCGGTGGTGCCCCGATCTCGCGTCTACAACGTCGGTAACTCGCAGATCTCTATTCTCTCCAAGCCAGGCATGTAATATCTATTCCTTTTCTCACCATTTAAGCCATAGTAAACTGTTTTTAAAGTTTAATGCATGAATTGTGTGTGATTTATGTAGATCTATGCACAATTGTTTTAGATCCATGCATGTTCCATAGTTTTCAAAACGTTTTTGATTCGTTCTTGTGATGCTTCGGTCATGGTCGGTTCATGGGGCTTAGGTTTTGATACAAGGGTGGTCCAAGTAGTTAGTACATTGAGTTAGGATCACGTAGGTCCAAACTAGAAGCGATTTGGTCAAGTAATGAATTAGTTATGAATTTTTTAATATGCATGTGTCCTAGCTTATCGTATGTGCGCGATAGTAGAGTTTTTGGGTTCGGATAAGAGGCTCTATGCGGTATGCGTGCCTGTGGTCGATTTCAGGGGATATAATATTGATTTAGGATCACGTAGGTCCAAACGGGGGGCGATTTTGCCGAGAAACAAATTAGTTATGATTTTTATGGCTAGAACATGTCTGGTTGAAGTCTGTGCACGAACAGTGAGCTTGCAGGCGTCGGGATGATCACATACTGAATCGTTTTTGAGTTTCGTTTATTCCAGTGACTATTATATTGAGTTAGTATGCTGTGGGTTGAAACAGTGGGTGATTTGGTTAAGAAATGTAATTTTAATGATTTTTTTCGTTTTGTCGCTCGTATTGAGCCTCGTCGGGTCGTTTTTGTGAAAATTAAGATTTCGAGTCTTAGGGTCTGTTAAAGTTCGTGAATGATTTTATTTGATGTTTTAAACATATTTTAAGATGTTTTCCAGTATTTTTAGAATTTATTTGATTTATGGGATTTTCAATTTTAGCGTATTGGGCCGAATATTTTAAAGTCAAAATCCTTTTATTTATGAGCCTAATACTTTTATCAAATTTTAAAGTCAAATTTTGGTCATTGGATTTTAAATGTTTGAATTTTTAGCAAAGGATGGAGTAAATCAGAAATTTTAAAGGTTTAATTTTATATTTTGGGCCGGATGGTTCAATTGGACCGGATCGGCTAGTCGAGTGTCGAGTCAAATATTTTAAGTTCGGTCCGAGTTATTTTATTTTTGGGCCGAGTAGTCTTATTTTTAAAGTTCGGGTCATTTTTATCGGATCATGTCAACTTTTTTAAGTTAAAATTATTCTTGGTCAAAATTATAATTTCGGGTCAATGATTTTAAGTCAAAAAATTATTTAAGTTTTCATTTTTAAGTAATTTGGTTGCTTAAATCAAATTGTTGGATTTTGGGCCGTTATTTATTTTAAATGAGTTTTAAGCCTGTTTTGACGATGTTGGGCCGAGTC